>MU185649.1:0-25085 GCA_016904865.1 Pissodes strobi | reverse complement strand
TATTTATGTAAATTAGGTTTGTATTTGTTTGGGAACTGAGCGTTACAGGTGTCAGGAATATTCATTTACTTTGAAACTTGCCATTTCATTGTTTGTTAATCAGATAAAATTGTTGGTTGGACGATATTGAGACAGAGCATATTAACTAACCTATTTATGAGTGACGATGTAGAAGATTGAATTTTTCTGCTTGCAAGAAATTAAATAATCGCAATCGTTACAGCGATTTGGACTATTTTGCCCGCAGGAAACTATAAAATTACTATCCATAAAAAAAATTGTTCGCTATGGAAGGCAAATTATGGCAGCAAATTGAAGAAGTATGTAATGCGGGAGTTTTTTTTAACTGCAAGGTATTATCAGTTTGCAAATTATTAATTTGTGTATCCATCAAAGAACAAGAAAGATGAACTAAAGTTTTGAATGCATCATCCATCAGAGAACAGTTGATGCTTCTACTGGTAGCTCCACATTCACATTACAATCTGTTTGTAATTGAAATATTCCAAATAATCCTCAAATTTTGTAAGATCAAATCAAATCAATCTTGTTATGAAATATCACAGTTTTCAGTATTTTCTTCTAAATTTAAATTTTTTCCAAAAAATTTTTCACAAAATTTGTAATTTCAATATTTCCCCCTAAATTTAAAAAATAATTTTTGAATTAAATATTTTCGTTTGAAGTTTAATCCAGCAATATTTGGTTTGGATTATTATTACTTTATGAATTAATATTTTATTAGATATATTATTTATTACAATACCTTCATTCTTTAAAATTTTTGGATCTTTGGCTTAGTCTATATTCCGTGACAAAGTAATAATGCCTGAGATAGTTTGTACCAGAATATTATAAAAAATCAGAAAATAAAATAGGCTCAAGGCATACGACGGATCCATGGACCGAGATATCAACAGGTAATATCAAAAACCAAGAAGACACAAACTAGAGTTATATAAAATACACCTCGTATTTTCAGTTAATGATCGGAGGTACAAAAGTGACAATAGCATAATATAAGACAAGGAATAAACAACTAAAATAAAAGAGGAGTGTCATTAGGGACAAAAAACAGGATGAAAAATTGAAAAATATTACTAGCAATTTTCAAGGAAAAAAGTATCAGTGACAAATACCTTAGATAATAGTTAAAATCACTCCTAGACTGCAGAAAATAGATGCAACAAGAAAATCAAAAAAACATTCTAAGCGATATGAAGAAGAAGAAAAATATAACAACCGTAGTAGAGTAATAATTTTGAACGTAAGTAATAACGTTACATTCCTTACAGAGAACTTCAAAAGCGGAAATAAAAGAAATAACTAAGAAATAAGTATACATCTACAAACAGGACCTATAAAAATATGTTGAATCCCATGGCCCCAAATAAGTACAGGAAAAATCAGAACCAAACATTTCGACAACAAAATAGATGAACAAATCAGAGACGAAATTACAGCTTAATGAAAAGTATATATAAGGCAGAGAAAGATAAATATATCGTTTATGTGGAGATATTAAACTAAAGTATTAAAGAATAATATCGCTAAACAAAAGAAAGTCACACATTACTATACTATTGTCACAGGCCGTTTTGTCTAGCGTATATCGATGCGTAAATCACCTTAGAATTCGTCACCCTTCATATGGTTCCGAACGCAATCGTGGGTAATAACGTGAAGACCCTCGTAGATATTCCGGCTGGCCTGGCTTCGACGTTTTCTCGATCGAGAAATTTAAATAAATCCGCGCTGCGAAACGATTCGATTTTCAACAAATTGAATTTAGCGCGTGAAAATAAAGTCGATGGTAAAAGACCCTGTTTCTGGCTCCGTAGCATACTGTTTTGGGATTGGTTGATAGGATTGAGCATCGCACGCATTTATTTTTAATTGTCTCTGAATAATTGGGAATTCTATTAATTGCAGTGGCTTAATGATAATGCGCTTTTGGCTACTCTAGGTAGTTTTTTTTGTAGGATGCCTATACATCGAAATCCCAGGTTTTTTTCGTTTGATTCCCTTGGATGAATTATTGAGAGGAACATGGGATTAACCGTGCTGGATATTCGTTGGTTGAGCGAGTTTCCGAGCCTTCTTCTTGAATTGTCGGTTTACTGGCATCACTCTTTCCATGACCTATATTTAGTCATTAAAATTTTCTTTTAAACGAACTTTGAATTTTTGGGCAATTTTGTCACGCCTGAGATGCTTAATTTTATTTATACAAATTGTAAAATTCAGATAGATCCGTTGATCTAGAATAAATCAGATTTTGGATCGAATCTTTTTTTTGAACTTTTAATTGACTGACGCAATAACGTTGTAGGTCGAACTAGTTTTAATATTATTCTCAATTTTCATTTCTGGCTTACGTTGGATAACTGTAGATCAGATAACTACCGGTGTACTTACCGCCTAGTAGACTTTGCGTTATTTTGAATTGTTTTTTTATTGCGGCCTTTGATATTTTCTTTACTGGAACAGATTGTTTATTATCTGTGTCCTACCGGTAACTTGACTATCGAGTAAATTGCCATACGTTAAGGTCTGTAATTAATTGGTGGCTATAATAACGCCAGGTCTAACTAGTTTTTTTTATATCGTTTTTGCGACAGTCATCGACATAACTTAACTGAACTGAATAACCATAGTTAGTTAGATATACGGCATATGTGACGGATCATGATTCGAGGCCGGTGAATTAGTCTTTAATTGAGTGATTACTCGAGCTAATTGAACTTACCTAAAACGAGAAGTTATTTGCAGTATCGCTAGCTTTCAACATATTTTACTGACGTTCTTTTTGTTAATGATTTGAGCGATCGTCATTAATTACAATTGATTATTTCGGAATTTGTTTAGATTAAGCTTGTGAATTATTTCACCTAGAGAAGCCTACCTTCTTATTTTTCATTTAAGAATACAGTGTAACCCTATGAATTGATTTACTGAAATTAGCTCCAATTTAATTTTCTTTTTTCCTCCTGACCAGCTGTGATATTTTATTATTAGGTATTAAAATCGACCCTTGTTTGTTTATTCACCTGTTTTATTTAATTAGAACCTAAGCGGATCTCCAACGGGACAAGCCGCTTCCGTAAGTATAATTGAAACGTTCTTGATTATTTTTGTTTAATTTTTGAATATTTGTTTACCTCTTTCAGTCATTTTCATTAATTTCTGAATATTTGTTCTCATCGACTTTAGTTGTTTTCTTTGGTTAATTCGGGTACTTGCTTTATACCGACTTTGATTTTGATTATTTATTTTCTTTTTTCATTATTAATACTGATAAATTGCGGGTATATATATATTTAATCTAATTTGCTAACTTATCTTTGTTGTTTTATTGATCGATTTTCCTGATAGAAATAAATAACGAATTTTTGGTATTCATTTATTTTGTCGCGAAGCTTACGCTAAAATGAGTTCCATATTTCAACTTTGGAGTAATTCTCGCTTGTGCTGTCTAAAAGCTCGTGGCACCTTAAATAAATGAACCCGCACCCTACTCTCCGGCATTTGAGCTAGGGCCTATTTGTCGCTCGGCGACAGCTCGTTTTAGCCTACGCATTGACATACTTTATTTCATTCAATATCTAATTTTAAATTCTCAAAATTAAAATTTTTCTTTCGATTTGAGATTATTCACCCCTAGTTCCTTCTAAGCTGTCATAACTGTAGATCAGATAATATAACGTCCATTAGATGGACAGAAAGAGCGTAATACTATTATCTAAGATCGTGTGACACAACTAGAAGAAAGAAGTATAAACAAAAAGGAACTAGAAGAAACTATAAAGAAATTAGAGACAAAGGAGGATGCAAAATCTTTAAAAGAAATACATTGCACGAGAGCCAAAGAGAGAAGTGAACCAAGGGAAGAGGTGAGCCAAACTAAAATCAAATATAAAAATGAACCAGGGATGGATATAAAGGACACTGGATCAGAGACTATAAGTTATATATAAGAAGTAAAAAATATTTTTGAAAATATTAGGAAAATTGGAAGCCGAAACTCAAGGAGACATAAACAAAGATACATGATACAAATTTATCTAAGAAGTTAAAATAAGCAAGCATGAAATAAAAAAAAACGCATAACATAAGGAAACCTAAAATAAGAAAGCCTAAGATAAGGAAACAAAATGAGACATAATATAATGAAAAACATAAAGCGAGGAACCATAGAATAATGAAATATACACTATAGAGACATGACAGAAAAATACAGTACAGCAGACATGTACAAAATATGGGGATAAAGTTGATTGGAACATAGTATATTTACTTACTGCAAATAGAAGCAGATCATTTCCAGTGCACATTTCGACAGACCCGCCAGTCATCAGTATTCATCCCACAATTAACCAGACAGACAAATAATATAAATTATAAGTAAAACATAAATATTAACTCAAACTATAGTCATGTTACTAACTAGAGTTACACCAGCGGAAGGTTGTAGTTTGTGTTAGTTAATTAATACCGACAAAAATAGTCAGGTTATTAATCAATTTTCATACTTTACAGAAAATATGAGTACTCTGGGAGATGCATTTGCTATGCTTACCAGTCAGGCAGACTTTTTTTTTACTTAACCTTAGTATACCCATACTACTAAAACCATATGAAAACCATTTTCATCAGTGGAAAAAAATTGCAGCGTATTTGTATCTTCTGACTCATTTTCCCCCTCAACCCATCGGAACCGCCCGCCCTATTCATATAGAAAATATTGCTCAGAATTACTAACTGAACAATTCTATCGATGTAACTGGAAAAAAGTCACTGCCTCCTGGACTATTAGATAATATGTTTTTAAACATCCGTTGTTGTTTTCAACATCCTGACGGCCAAGCAACCAACATTGGGACCGATCGAGCACCATCCAGTGTCGTCCTGCAATCCATTCAGATGGAAAACATCCCGTGTACAAAAAACAGCCAAGTGAAGACCCACAGCAATTATTCTGAAATTAGTAAGGGTAAGCGTGGGTGACCAATGGTAATAGTGCGGGATGCATCTTTAATCATTAAGGAAGGAGGCTCTATTCCTTCTTTTTAAAGTCACTAAAAACCTTTGTTTTAAGTTTTTAGCTCTAAAACCTGTTTTTGAGCATTGAGAAGCAATCTTTATTCATTGGGGTTATTATTTTCTTTCTTGTACACTCATTAGAATTGAGCGTTGAACTTTTTAGCTGTGAAAGATGTTTATGAGCATTGGGGACCATAGCTAATAGAGGGGGGCATGGGTAAATTAATAGTCAAATTAACAAAAAGAACACTCAATTGAATTTAGTACCCGATCTTCAAAAAAATATGTATAATGGTTTTTATCTAAATGTTAATTTAAACACATTCAGTAAATATTCAACAAATTTTAGTATACAAATTGTAGATGCAAGGGAGAAACCCCTTAATATCCCTTTTTAAAACAAGTTCGTTAATAGTGTACTTAAATTCAAATCAACTTAAATACATCAATCTAAGACAAAAGAAATGTACATAAGTACAAAAAAAGTAGTCAGGTTATTAAACAAATTTTTTTGGAAAATACGAGTGCCCTGAGATAATAATTAAAATTGTTTGATATATTTAAGGCAAATCATCATTGAGGTTATTGTAATTAAAGGCATCAAAAATTGTAAATAACTGGACAAGTTATTAAACTCTTGATGTTTTCAATATTGTTCCAAATAATCTGAGCAGTTTTTTAAGATTATTTGAACCAGGCTAAATATGAAAATAAATCGGCACACTTTCTAACAGATGCTTTTGTTCTAATAGGAACCAGGCGACCACCTATTATAAAATTAAGACAATGACGCCAATACCTCAGAACTTCAAACTTCGATACATTGCAACATCCTGATGGCCAAGCAACGACAATGACGTTCACACTAACATAGTGTTACAAGATGGCGTCTAAAGAACAGGCGAAAGACGACGCTCCTGAATAGAATGCGTTTATATGCAGTAAGAAAAAGTTTTCCAGTGTCATATTGTGTGTGAGATGTGGTGGTATTTTCCACAGCTATTGTGCAATAAGAGATTGGAAGGAAAAAGTGACCTTTATCGGCAGGAATCGCGTTGTTTGTTGTGGCGGTGTCGCCGATGAGAGTGAGGTTGGGGTTAGCAGAGAGGACCAAAACAACACAACAGAGATTATTGTTTATCTGAAAAGGTTAGTGGATGAACTGAATGACAAAAATAGAATCCTGCAGGAAAATTCAGACTTGTGGAAGCAAAAAATTACGGTTGCTACAAAAAAAAATCAATTTCTCGGCCGGGAAAAGATAAACAAAGACCCTCGTGCCCTTCCCCGCAATTGATTGGATCCATCTTGATGTTTTACGTGCCAACAGCAACGAATGCTCTGGTAGCAGGGGCCAGCTCTAGATCTAACAAAGAAGAAGATGTAAACATCACGATAACTCAACACGAACCCGAAAATATTGATAAGCACAAAATAAACAACAATGATGGTACGGAAATAGAACTTCGATTCCCAGCGGATACCTGTGGCCTACAAAGCCAAAAGGCAGTGAAAACACCTAAAGTGTCCATTTTCTACAACAATCTGGGAAACGAGAGGGAAATAATAATCAAGAAAAGTCAGGATGAAGCCCAAGACTTTGACTGGCAGATAGTAAAAAGAAAACCGAAATTTAAGCGTCCCGAGTCAACTAAGGGAATCAAAGAAAATGTCCCGCATCTAACTAACTAACCCCCAAGACGCAAGCATGATTTTTTTTATCTGGTTTTGTGCCAAATACTGTTCCCCAAAGAATTCTAGAATATTAAACAGATAACGGAATGCTACAGAATGAAGACAAAAAAAGATAAGTGGAGAAGCTCTTTTAAGCTAGCTGTTCCCATTACTAAAAAAGGAGATCTTGTCACCAGATCTCTGGCCAAGTGGTATTATCATTAACCATTTTTTGAATCTGCAGAAACGCACAACCCCAGGGAAAGGCGTGACCTACTCGAAATAGACAAAGAGTTCCACATTATCCATCATAATGTCCAATCTATTGGTAATAGTCTGGACCAACTTCAGGTGCTTCTGAGTGAGCATAAGAAGTGTATTGCATTGGCTATTACAGAACACTGGAAGTCAGAGGAACAGTTAAGGTGTTACAACTTGGTGGAATACGAGTTGGCATCATGTTACTGTCGACAAGAGCAGTTGCATGGTGGGGCCGCTGTGTATGTTCGAAAGGGAACTTTATGGAAAACAAGGACAGATCTAACCCAGTATTCAGAGCATTTCGTTTTTGAGTGTGCGGCTGCAGAACTTTTAATAAATGGCACCAGAGTGGTTGTTTTGTCTGTATATAGAACACCTACTTCTGATGTTAATATTTTTTTTGTCGAAAATTTATATAATCTTGAGTAGGCTTGCAGGTGAGGATATTTTAGTATTTATGGTGGGCGATTTTAACATTAATATATTGCGCAGCGATTGTGACTCAGCAACTTTTTTGATCTCTCTTAGCTTCTTTTAATGTATTTCCTGGTATATACAAATATACCAGAATGGCTGGATCAGCAAAGTCATGTATCGACAACATTTTTAACAACTGTAATTCTTTCACAGCTAGGATCTTGCACACTCATATATCCGACCACACTGGACAGAAGTTGACTTTTAGTCTGCCTGGTGCAACATCGCAAAATAAACTTAAGAGTAGAGTTTTTAACTCTGATGATAAGCAATGGTTCCGTCAGCTTCTCGCGGGGAGAATTGGCATATGGTTTTCGATGTTGAAGAGTCTGATGTCAATGGCCAGTGGAGAGCGTTTATTTGTTTCTTTCATTTTTCAACCATTGTTTCCCAAAAGGGATAAAAACTATTAGACTTCTCCGAGGGTGATAGAATGCAAACAGGAGCTGGATGTGCTCTTGGTTTTGAGCAGAGCTGATGAAAGGAATAAACATGCATACAATCAGGGTAAGTCTAGATATAACAATGTACAGCAAGAATCTAAAAAAACAATACTATGCTAACAAAATATTAAATAGCGATAATAGATCCAGATGCACTTGGCTGGTTGTTAAAGAGATCAATGGGAAGAGCTCACGGAAAGAGTTTGGTAATTCTGGTGATCCACATGTTGTCAGTAATGACCTGAATCAGTTTATGGTAGATGCAGCACCAAATTTGGTAAGTAATTTGCCAACACAAAGTTTTGAATGTAACATATTGTATAGTCCAAATTCTATGTTCCTTACACCAGTAACCGTTCTGGAGGTGCTGGAAATAATAGACAAGCTAAAAAACAAAAGAAGCTCAGGGTATGATGAGATATCTGTCAATCTTATTAAGGGTTGCGCTGAACAGATTGCAATTCCTCTCTGCCACGTCATAAATAATTCTTTCAAGGAGGGCGTTTTCCCTACACATCTCAGATTGGCTGTGGTGAAGCCCTTATACAAAAAGGGAGAGCCCACTGTGCCAGAGGTTTATAGACCTATTAGCCTTCTTTCTTCCTCCTCAAACATAGGGCAGCGTTATCGGGCCATTTATTTTCATATGCTACATCAATGACTTGAGCAAAGATGTGGCGGACGGGAGTGCGTCGATTGAAAACTTTGCCGATGATACTAACATACTGGCTGGAGCAACGACTGTGGAAAGGGTCCTATCTGTTGGTAGGCATTGTCTAATATCTGCACGAAGATGGCTCGATCAAAACAAACTTATACTTAATGCTAACAAATCGAGTTTTGTGTTATTCAGATCGAAACAGTCACCACTTGCCTGTCCGGATAATGCTGTGTTGCTCCCACAGGTGGTACCAACCAAACGAGGTTGATTATGTCTCATACAAGCTTAATAGCTGCTGCTATATGCTCAGGACTCTAAAGAAATATGTCGACTTGAAGACCTTGCTAATAACATACTATGCAAACTTCAATTCCATCATGAAGTTTGGAGTTCTTTTCTGGGGAAACAGTGCGTCTGCATCAAGAGCCTTTCTTGTGCAAAAACAGGCATTGAGAATTATTATTGGTATGAGCAGGCTCGATTCATGCAGGTGAGTTTTTAAAACACACAGTCTTCTCACCCTAGCTGGTTTGCATATATATAAGTGTGTGACATTCCTGCATAATAACAAGCACCTTTTTCCTAAAATACTTACCTGATCATGAGCATAACACCAGCTCTCTTGACTATAATGTACCCTTACATAAGTTAACACTCTTTAAGCGAAGCCCTTTCTACTCATGTATTAGGTAATATAATCGCCTTCCACTGGCAGTAAAGCAAAATGTGTCAGCCTCAACTTTTAGGAAGAGTGTTAAACAGTTTCTTGTACAGTTGGAACCCTATACTGTTGCTAAGTTTATGTCATAGGAGTGAATCATTCTATGTGTATGCATACATTGTGTAATTTCTTATATTGTATTGTTTGTATTATTGTGCTGTTACGATTACCTATTTTAACTATAGTGCAGTAATGTCATTATTACTTTCTAATTGTATTACTTTCTAATTCTACCGTCCGCTATAGGGTTTATACTCGCAATGCCTATTGAACTCTGGATTTTATCTTGTTTTGTCTTTTTAACTATTTTATTGTCTTGTAGTTAAACAATTTTAAACTGTCCTTTAGTGCTCTATTTGTATTTCTATTTCTATTGTGATTTTATATTCTATGTTTTATTTTTATAATATGACGCCATTTGTTAAATACTCCTAAGTATTTTTTGTAATATAGAATTTTTTACTTTGACTTTGACTTTAAGCATTGAACTGATGATGAATATCGAGCATCATCCACAGCAGCCAAGTGGAGACCTACAGCAATTATTTTGAACTGAGTAAGGGTCAGTGTGGGTGTGGGTGACCAATGGTAATGGTGCGATATGTCTCTTTCTTCATTAAGGAGGTTCCCTTCTTTCTTTTTACAGTCTTTAAAAGCCTTTGTTGTAACTTTTTCACTCTAAAAGCTACTTTTGAGCATTGGGAACCAATCTTTAATTTTTTTGATTTTCGTTCTATTTTTACGCTCACCAGAAATGAGGTTTGAATTTTTCAACTGTGAAAGGTGTTTATAAGCATTGAGGAGAGGGGCATGTGCGAATTAAAAATCCAAGTAACAAAAAGAACACGCATTTGAATTCGGTACTCGATTTTGAAAAAAAGATAGTTATTATGCTTATTATCTAATGGTAATTTTAGAAATATGGAGTGAATAGTTAACAAATTTAGTGCAAAAGAGTGCGCCAAGCGAATAAGAGACTACTTGGTCAAGTGCGAAGGCTTGCAACAAACTCAAGCCTCCTCCGTTTACTCAGTGCTTAGAACAAATCAATTTTTCATATCAACTTAAATACGCCAATTTAAGACAGAGGACATGTACATAAGTACAAAATATGGAAATAAAGTCGATTGAAATAGAGCATAATTACGTACTGCAGATAGAAGCAGATCATTTTAGTGCACATTTCAGCCAGTCATTAGCACCAATCCCAAAATTAACCAGACAGAGAAATAATATAAGTAATAAGTCAAACATGAATTATAAATTATTATCATTTTGCTAACTAGAGTTACGCCAGCGTTAGTTAATTTAGTGTAGTAGTTTGTGAGAGTTAATTTACACCGAAACAATTAGTCAGATTATTAATCAACTATCCGTTTTTTTAGAACATACGAGTACCAGGGGAGAAGAGATAATAATTAAAAGTGTTTTATATATTTAGAACAAATCATCATTAAGTTTATTGCAATTAAAGGCATCAAAAACTGTAAATAATTTTCATGTTTATAAACATCCGATTTTTTCAATATCGTTCCAAATATTTTCAGATTTTTTTTTATTATTTGGACCAGGCTAAATATTCAAATAAATCGGCACACTTTTTAATCGATCTTTCTAACAGGCTGCTATAAAATCAAGATAATGGAGCCAATACCTCATAACCTCAAACTTCGATGTAGTGCAACATCCTGACGACCAAACAACGACTATAACGTTCGCACCAAATATTGGACCGATGAATGATGATTAGTGTCGAATATGATACAGAGCAGCCAAGTAGTTACGCTCAGCAATTATTCTGAACTGAGTAAGGGTCAGCGTGTGTGTCCAGTAGTAATAGTGCGATATGTCTCTTTAATCCTTAAGAACACCTTTTTTTACAGTCGTTAGAAACATTTGTTTTAACTTTATAATTCTAAAAGCTATTTTTGGGTATTGGGAACCTATCTTTAATCTTTGAGATTATTTTATTTCTATTTTTACATTCATTAGAAATGGGGTTTGAACTTTTTAACTGAGAAAGATGTATATGAGCATTGGGGACCAATGCTAATGGAGAGGGGGCAAGTGTAAATTAATCGTACAAGTAACAAAAACCACAATCAATTAAAATTGGTACTGAAAATTGAAAAAGATAGTTATTATGTTTAATATCTAAATGTGTACTTAAACACATTAAAGGCAAACACCAATCTGGCAACAAACTCAAACACCGCCCATACAACAAGTCTGTTAATAGTGCATTTAAATCCAATTCAAGTCAACTCAATTATACCAATCTATAGTAAACGAAACAAACCTCTTGAATATTAAATACACTAATGTAAACTTAAAATAATGTATCAACCTAACTCTAACAGCATCCGTCACCATAAACCGGTCCCTAACAAAGAGACATTATTATACTATTCCGTGTTACCAATAGATGTACATTTATTTTTAAATGAGGCGAGTTCATGTTATCCATCACCATCTGAGTTACGCAACCTGAAAAAGCACCGGTTTACTGTACAATATTAATTTCGATTTAAATAATTATTACTACATGGTAATTACCTAATTTAAATTTGTGTTATTAAACACCTATAATTTCCATTAAGGAACCTGCACAGGAAAGTGTTATCTCTTTACATTATATAAAGAGCTGTTGTTGATAATTTATTAAATTATTATATATATAATATTTCTTTTCCGGATATCAAACAGGTCTTGAAAAGGCTCAGACATAATTTATTTTTTAGCTTTGGTTCGTTATCATAGAGTTGCTTGAGTTGAATCCAATTCGACAAAATTCCATTTAACCGGGGGCGGCATATTCGACCATCAATATTACTGTATAAGAGTATAAAGGCATAAAATATAAAAAGGCCAAGCCGAATAAATAGGAAACAGAGGTGGACAGAAAAAAATAATGCGGCTTTAGATTAAATGAAATGGGATGGTTAGTATCATTAAATTAATGCCGACATGTAGGATATAATGAAGAACAGGATTTATCATAAGACTGTCTAATAAACTTTTAAAATGGTGTATACATCACACTAAAATTTCTTTAAATTAAGCAGAGGTGGACCAGAAGTCATCTGGTTTTCAGGTCCTGCATTTAGAATAGAATATCCACTCCGGACAAAATTTCGTCACATAATGTTCATTTATTTTTATATACCATTAAAAATTAAAACAAAATATTTAATCTAATGTGCTATCAATTGATTAAAATTCCATCTAGCAGAGTGGGTTAAATAATGGTATATTTATATATTTCCTAGGTTAAAGATTCGTTTTCCCCTGTTTCAAAATTAAGCGCACTCTGCTTAATGAACGAAAACAGAGATTGATAGCCAGTTTACGTACGTAGGGTTCGTCTAACAAGTCTAAAATATTACCGAGTCTGTGCGCCTTTTATTCGCAAAACGAGCGTATCTTTTGCCATTAAATTGCACAAGGGTACATGTGTAAAAAGGTAAACAGAATAAGGCGGGAATATTTGATGGGTTCAGACCGATTGGTTCAAAATTATCGATACGAGTAAAATCAAAGAAGAAGCAATGCATGGACGCTTTAGTTGTAATAATATTCAATGTATATAATATGGACAAAATGTCATGCATTTATACAATAAAAAACACCGAATATACATGAAAAATACCGATGTCCATAAGTCATATATCAATATCCATCTGATAACTAAAATATACTAGAACGCTTCAAGTACTTGAGCAAGTAACTTTATATAAGAAAACGTAAAATTTAAAGTTAAAAAATATCATAGGATGCTTAAAATTTAAAAAAAATGTGTTGAAGAAATCAATTGCAATACCTAACAAAAAACTTCCTATTGAAAAATAAAGTTTCTTTTAAGATAAAAATAAATATCAAATAACAGAAAACATTTTCGAATTAAGCAGGCTCGAAACTAGAACTACCAAATCAGCAAATCTTATTTTTGCAGAAAATTAAAAAAATCGATTTGTCGATATAAAATGTTCGTTACCTTCCTTCAAAAATTCGAAGAATTGAAAAATCAATGAAGATGTGTACTAACTAACTTGCTATCGCAGATAATGGAAAATTCATTACATTTTCCCTAGTCGATCTGGATTTTCAGTTTTTCACAAAAATTTTGCGCAAAAAAGTTTAAAATTACAGACCCTCAAAAAATCGTGATTAAAAAATATAACCAACTACGATAGGAAACTACGGTTTTCACTATTCAATAGAGCATAAATCTTGAAATTTCCAGCTTCCTATAGTGTATTTTATGTCTTCTAAACGCACTCAAAGTTAAGTTAAAAATTGTAAAAACCCTACTATTATTCAGTCATATTTCGAAAACTAACACTTTCTACAGAAAAGGGTAATCATTTTAGAATTCAGCAGATTCGAAACTTTCGTTACCTTCCTTAAAAAAATCGAAACATTTAAAAATCAAAGTAATTGTATTTACTAAATAACCTGCTATATTTGGGCAATTGTTTCGATAGACCTTGCGCATGATATGGGAAGTACTACTTGTGAAATTTTGAAAAGCTATGAATTATAGTCACGAATTCAATATCAATACTACAGACTATAGATATCAATAGATAAATATGTTCAAAAGATTGTGATCCCATGGGTATGGTTTGATTATTATTTTATATGGTTTTCTTTTATATTTTCTGATGTTACAAATTTTGCAAGCCCTAACGTAGTTTTGTACGTCTTTCTCAATGTTACGCCAATAGAATTTTTTCTTAACATGCGATATTATTGTTTCATGATATAGTTTACCAACCTGTTTGAAATTAGTAATGTATATCCCTTGTTATCAGAATTATCCTTTAACATGTTAAGAAGTTCTTAAAGTAGAGACAATAGAGACAATAGGTATTGGGCAGCATATATTACATCCTGTGGATTTGGATTATTTTCAATAAAAAATTTAACTATTTTTTATCGTCAAATATTTTTGTCATATTTTTTTTATATTTGTTATTAAATGAATAACGAAATATTGTCACGAAAAACACGTCATGTATGATGTTTTAATGAATTAATGTCACACTAAAAACACACTGTATAGTTTAATTGCTTTATAAGTTTTTAACGTAGATCCGGCGCCTCCACCATCACCATTATGTCACGATAGGTTGTTCTTTCGCGACGCCACGCCGTGATTTGGCGTACAGGAGAATAGCTCAGATCCGGAATCGTTCTACGTCAGGTGAGAAGAGACGATAAAGAAAGCACTTCGGGTAAACAATAACAACGTATATTGGTCAAAATTAACGAGAAAAGATTAACAATGTTTATCGGCCAGAAATGATGATAATATTATATTATACCCAAGTACTAAAGTGCGCATGCTTTCTCGATTGAGGTATATTTATGAATTGTTTATAAGTCTTTGTTCACTGTTTTATAAATACAGTTTTTCTTAAGAGTTTGTGTTGTGTTTCAATTATAATTAGTTTGGATTAGTATCACTAGATCTCCACTTAGACTTTGCACTTAAAATTTGAACTTGAACTTCACTGATTGCTACTTAAAAATATATCTTTCTCAGAACTTTAACAATCTCTCGTAGATTCGACTTGTACTACTGTGGATAGGCAACGTCTGAGTTTGCGAACATGTGCTCAGACCGAGACTCAGATTATTGTGATGATCTTTATGATAGGATAGAGCCCAAAGCATACAATGTGTACTGCCTAGGAGCGGTCTTTTAGGTGAGACACAAAGTCTAATAAACTGAATTTTCGGCAGCGTATTTATATCATAAGATCACCTGAGCGTTGCATTTTTAAGGTTGAAAGTATCTCGCGTTGCCTGCTCGAGATGTTTGTCTACAATGTTTATATAATAATTTCCAAGTTCAAGTTCAAACTTAGGACATAGTGATATTTATTTAGTCCATCCATCCATGGCTCTACAATCCGGAGTGGGTCTTGGCCGCCTCAAAAATTCTCCTCCATTCTCTCCGATTCTGAGTGGCCTTTTCCCAGTTGAGCACCCCAGGATTTGAAAGTCCTTGCGGATATTATCCCGCCATCGAAGTTTTGGGCGCCCAAGTGGTCCTTTGTTGTTAGGGATTTCTTCCCAGACCATTTTAAATAGCCTTGAGTCATTACTCCTCTGTACATGTCCCAGCCCCCAGCCATCTTCATCTGTTTGACTTGATTTCTTGTACTATACTTGGGCTATTATATAGTTCATATACCTCGTTGTTCATGCGCATCCTATACCGCAACGTTTGTTGATCCCAGACTGCTCCAAATATTTTCCTAAGGATCTTTCTTTCAAAACGATTGACTAGTAACGTGTCTTGTACGGTCATGGTCCATATTTCGCTAGCATAAGTTACAACTGGTCTTATAATCTTTTTATATATATTTATTTTTGTTTGTATGGTATTTAGCAGTTTATGCATTTTAGTAGTTCACAATATAATTTGTTCAGGGATCACCCAGTTGGATCCTTAGACTATATTGATTTAATCTTTGAAATTCTTGATGAAGATTATTTATATGCTCCTATAGAGAACTGAAATAAATCATAATATTGTCCTTATAGACTAAGCAAATATTATTTTGGACATCTGAAAGAACGCTATTCATAACGCGTTGGAACGGTGAGCGCGTTTTTCAAACCAAAGTGTATTATATTAAATTAAAAATGACTTTAATAGCTGTCTTCTAATTGGATCCAGATGCATTTCGACGTGATGATATTCCAACGCAAGATCCAGTGCTGTAAAATAGTTGGAATTTCCTAGCCTGTCAAGAATATCAGAGATTTTAGGAATCGGGTATCGAACGTCTATTGTTTTCTCGTTTATTATGTGGTAATCGACTACCATTCTCTGTTTTTGTCCGTAAGAGGAATCTGCCTTCTTGGAGACTATCCAGGCAGGTGATGACTACGGTTAATAAGATAAATAGATGGGGAAGACGGCATTATCCAACAGTTATTTGTAAACGTCAACTTAGTATTAGAGTTATGGAAAATGTGTGGGAATTCCAAAATAACTTTCTTAATGCGCTTAGTTCCTCAGAATTTAGATGATTCATTCTTAAGAACGATAAAGTGTTTGTATCATTGTTTTGTAAAATACCTGTGATTTCTGTTATTTGTTCAATGTTAAATAAAGATAATTGTGACTCCTCAAGATGGTGGGCATATTTTCAATATCACCCAGTGTATATTGTAATAAAATGGGTTCATTTGAAAAATTATGAACTTCCAGTATTATGGTTCCGTTCTTAACTTTACTGATAGTTTGGGGACAGAATAGTAAGGTATAGTTCAATTTCATTGAGACACATCAGTGGCGGCTCGTGGCTTTACCATCAGGTGAGGCAATTGGCCGCCGGAAGCAAATGCGCCCAAACTTTCACCCAAAAGTTGTTAAAAACACACCTAAACATATCTTAAAAGCTCATTCGCGATATTGCTAAAATATGTATGAAATTGTAATTAAAAAAAAAATAAAGAGCGGATGCTTCTAAATTATATATCTGATTTTACTCAAATATAAAATATTGCTCTCAACGTTTTTTTTTCATATCATATATTTTTATTTACTAAATAAATTACGTGCTATATTTAGAAAAATAAAAATTACTTATCTTAAAAACTATATCAAACACATATTGCTTACCAAATCTTACTAAATTTTGGTCTTCTTAACCGTCGAGAAAATGCTAAGGTTGGGTTAAGTCTATAGTTTTTCATATACAAGATCGATTCTTCTATCCTTCAGTCTTGCAAATTTGTCAATTATATCTTCATAATACGATTGCGTTGTAACGGGATATTAGCTTATTCCGCTCCACTAAATTCAGTTCAATTACGAATGATTTTCGATGTTTGGGATTTGAATCGCCAGTGACATCTATTCGCGAATGGGTATATTTCGTGCAAGTAATTATTTAAGAAGCACAGGTACGCTGGTTTATACCTACAATTTGTGGATTTGTTTCACTGTAGATTACTATATTTAGTAGTGGCATCTATTCGAGAATGGGCTTATCTCGTGTGGTTGGTAATTGGGAAGCGTGGTACCCTATTTATTACCTATACTTTATGAATTTAATTTACTATAGATTACTATATTAAGTATATATTGGGTATTTCTTTGCTTTGACGCCGCGTGACCTATAGTAGTGGTCACATGATATAAATTATCCAATTAAATCATCGAAAAGCATAATTTGTTGAACGTCTTGAATTTTGATAGCGAGGTCGTTTTATCTTTGTGCGACGCTCGACGGGTGAGTGCTAATATTTAATCTTGAAATATTAAATTCATCTTGCAGTATATTTAACTAATTCTTTCATTTTTAAATACATAATTAATATTTGTTCATGATTCTTTTAGCCTTATTCGACTTAAACAAGAATTTAGCATTCTTATATTACATTTTTAATTAGCTTACATATTATTCAGTATATTTTAATTATTGTGGTGACCGTTCGGTAAAAATACCGATTTATTGGTGAATATTTGCGTCTCTCGTTAATCAAATTCTTGTAATTTGAAAGAGGCTTAGTCCAAATTTACAGAGAACGTAATTATTTCATCGTTTAGCGGTCACGCACATTATTTCACTTATTTCTATTCAAATTGGACAGTATTATTTGGAGAATTCTCGGAGTGGATTCTATATATTCCTGAAAAGGTAGTAAATTGAATTTTCAGTAGAATTTCTCTGAATTTTCCTCATAGTGTTGCTGGTTTTAATATTTTTTCTTTTCAGGCTTATTTCATTAAAAATTCAGTTTATTTGTAACATCAAGCATATAATTATTAGCACTTGCCCTGTCTCGTCTCAACACTGATGTACCGACATTAATTTACATTTATGAGGGGTTAATCCGACATGTGTAAATGTATCTGTTTTTTCATCTTTTATCTCAATTTCTATCTCAATGCGAGATAGTGATTACCTTATCTTTTTATTTAATTAATTGAGACGTAATTACGCTCAATTATCGTTTATGTGCCAAGGGCCATATAAAAAAGTAATAGAAATTATTTTTTTGGAGTTATAAGACTCGTTTATAGAGAGGTTGTACCTCTATTTTCCTATTTATCATTTAATTCAAGTTACCTTTTACTTAGATTTGCCGAGAGTCACTGTTTGAAACGTAGTTCCATAATTTTCTTTTGAATTTTAAAATTCAGTCATAATTTCTTTTGAATTTCATATTTTGAAGTAAAGAAAAGGATATCCTGAGTAGCAGTAGTTATTAATTTTGCTCAATTTAACACTGTAATTTTAGTTTGTTGTAAAGACCAGTGATATCGCCTTATTCATTATTTTTTTTTAATCTTACATTAATTTTCATTCTCAATTTGTTCAAAAACTTTATTTCAAATAATTTCATCAATTAAATTTGTAATTTAATTATATTGCTAATCTCCATTTCATCTGATACCATCACTCATATTTGTAATTTAATTGTAAAATTAATATTGTTGTTTGAATTCCTTTGTTTAATTTATCGCAAGATTGAGGTCTGTGAGACACGAATTATAAGGGTAAATTTCTGATATTCTTATCTTTACAGTTATTCATATTTCAGTTTTCATATTCAGTTCGCATTGTTTCTAGGAACTCTGGCGCCCAAAATATAAAAATCTCTGTTAATAAGAGAACATCGAACAGCGCCCGAAGAAAATTAAAACAAGTCTCATGCATACAAAATGGCGCACAATGCCATACTTAATTAAATAAATTAACTATCATTACAATTGGCGACTGAGCTAGATTTAGTTAGAGCGTGTTCATTAATTCATTAAACAGTTGTAAGTCTGTTTTGGGTCATTGAATTACGTAAATAGATTTTAACCCTTTTTAGGCAAGAAAATCTTCGGTCCACCGAAACACTAGTAAATGAAATTATTATTATTAAGGAAAATAGTTTATATACTTCTCTGAAGATATTTTTTTCAGTAATATTTTCCATTAAAGTTTGTGGTTCGAGGTCTTTAAATTCATCATTAGCCCAAATAAAGTGTAGCTCAGGATACAGTATTTGAGAATCTGCAAATATATTAGGGTAATAGTCTTTTAGGTTAGTTAATGTATCGGCAGAAAAATTTTTGGAGTAAGATTTCAATTTTGAAGTGTCCATTAAAGTGATAAATTGAATTTTTTCTAACTCTCGAAATCGAGTGGTAATTGTGTGTAATAGTGTCTAAAACTTCGTAATATAAACTTTATATTTTTCAAAAACTTGATCCACAGTTAATGTGGGTGGATCTTGCCCGTCCGTCTCGTTGTTCAGTTGGAATTGGCGTCCTTAAAGCAGCTCCAAAAATCTATTTAAATGATTCGCCATTTCGTCTCATATTTAAGAGGGCTTGCGTTGTAACGGAATATAAGTTATCATATATCAATCTATTCCGCTCCACTGAAGTCTATCTATTTATCAATGGTTTTCAATGTTCAGTATATTGATCGGCAGTGACACCTATCTGTGAATGGACATATTTCGCACAATTCACTATTTAAGGAGAACAGGTACGCAGATTTATATCCATAATTCGCGAATTCGTGTAATTACAGATTTTTTTGTTGAAGTGTATGCCATCTGTTCGGAAACGGGCTTATCTCGTATAGTTGGTAATTGAATAACGTAGTGCATTGTTCAATACCTGTAAAATTAGCATGTAATCTACAATAGATTGCTACATTTAGCGTATGTTGAATGCTTTCTTAGTTTGACGCCGGGTTTAGGATAGCGGTTGTCACATGGTTTAAACTGCCCAATGAGAGCATTGAAAATCGAAATAGGTAGAACGTACAAAATTTTGAAACGAAGGTGTGTCATCTTGGTGAGAGCGTTTGACGCGGTAAGTGATTAATTTTCTGATCTCAAAATATTTTATTCATCCTGCATATTTTTCAATAATCTTTTCATTTTTCAAATATATGAGTAATAATTGTTTCCAATTCACTTAATTGTATTTGGCTAAAGCGAGAATTTAGCATTTTTATATTGCACTTTCGAGTGATTGACGATTTCAACAGTCTTAATTTTTTATGGTGACCTTTAGGTTTGAATACCGTTTTTTTGGTGGATAATTGCGTATTTTATTGGTCAAATTCATGTAATTTGATAATGGTTTAATCCAAATATATAGAGAACGTAATTATTTCATCGTTTGGTGGTCATAAATATGATTTTACATATTTTCATTTAAATTGAGCAGTATTACCTGGGAGATTCTCGGAGCGAATTTTATATGTTCCTGTAAAAGGTAGTTAATTGAATTTGAGTAGAATTTCGCTGGATTTTCCTTTGTAGTATTGTTGATCATAGTTTTTTTTTCAGGCTTATTTCATTAATATTTCAGTTTATTAGTAACATCAAGCGAAGCATATAATTATTATCATTGACCGTGTCACGTTTTATCAATGATGTACCGACATTAATTTACATATGCTTATGACAGGTTTATCTACATGTGTGTAAATTTACCTTTTTTTTTCTTTACCGTTTATCTAAGTTCCTATCTCAAGGCGAGATAGTGATTATCTTATCTTTATCTTTGATTAATTGAGACGTAATTTACGTTCTGTTATTGTTAATGTGCCAAGGGCCATATTTATAGATTAAGTAATAGCAATTACTTATGTAGAGTCATAAGACTCGTTTAAAGAGAGGTTATACCTCGTTTTTTTTTTGAATTATCGTTTATGTGCCAAGGGCCATATAAAAAAAGTAATAGAAATTACTTACTTTGAGTTATAATAAGACTCATTTATAGAGAGGTTATATCTCGATTTTCTTATTTATCATAAAAATCTAGTTCTATCGAAAGTTGCCGAGAACCACTGTTTGGACAAGTTTCATAATTTTCTTTTGAATCTTAAATTTTAATCATAATTTTCTTTTGAACCTTAAATTTTAATTATAAATTCTATTGGATTTCATATGTTAAAATAAAGAATGGAAGTATCTTGAGTAACAGTAATTATTTACGGTTGCTTAACCATAGTTATCTATAATTTCTGCTCAACTTAAAATTGTAATTTAAGTTCTGTTTATACCTGCTGTAACCAAATTGTCATTGTTAATACCTCCTGTATGATAGTCCAACTGAGGTCCACAGGATACTTCCCTGAATAATTAGTGAATAAGCAGTATAAGTTGGTCTAAGACCTTTGTATTTTTTTTATATAACGATCAATTCGAGACGAAGACACCAACTACCGCTTTGCCGTGCAAACAAGTAGGAGTCCCCACTAGGATTATCTGTAAGACCTGGATACGCCTTAGTGAGAGAACTTAGGTACAGGCGGAGGAGGTTTCCAGTGGAGATCCTAACCGATCGCATGGTTACAAATAGCTGAACAAAGTTATCGCATGGTTTCAGATAACTGAATGAAGATAAGAATTATTTTTCAGAAGAAAGATCGTTTGCTTAGACCAACTATTTGTTATAATTAAATTTTTTAATCGTTTACATTGATTCTCATTTACATTGCTAGTTAATTTATTGCAAGCCAAAACTTCATAAGTTGTATTTACATCTAGATTTTAATATTTTTTTCTTAAACCTCATCATCTTGTAAATTAGTTGTTAAATTAATATATATTGTTTTTAGAAATATTGTGTTTGATTTATTGTAGGATCGATCGAGTTCTTAAGACGCGAATTAATTTTTTAATGTTCTTGTCTTTATAATTCTTGATATCTTAATATTTATTTTTTATTTACTTTGTCTCAAGGAGCTCTGGCGCCCACAATATCATAAAAAAATATAGTTAGTAAAAGAGACAACTCCCACCCTCAAATAAACTAAATAAATTAACTTTCGCTCTATCCTTACAAATTGGCGACTGAGCTAGAAAAACAAACCTTTACAAAGTGGCGCTCAACTAATTAATTAAAATAATTAATTTCATTACAGCGTAATTTCTATTTGAGAGATAGAATACTTAATATACAGTGACTTCTTTTGGAACACATGAAACAGTGCATCCGTGAAAGAAAAAACATCGCTAAAGACTAAAACTAAAATTACAAATTCAAAGTTATTAAAATAATTTTAGAATCTCACACTAACGGAAATTTCATAAGTCCTTGAAATCATCATTTGAGCACCATGAATTTTTTGCTTAACCCAATAAAATGCACGGCCAGCAATACAAACTCTGTTTATATAAACTTCCGCAAAGCCATTTAACCCAACTAACCCAAACTAACCCACACTTTTTTCTCTAAAAAATTCCGTTATTTTTGGCGTTATTCGAGTCTCCAGAATATGCCGCTTTTCCACTTCAGATCGTCGCTAGAAAGGGGTTTCAAGCGAAGACAAAGCAATATCATGGGAGGAATTCATTTTAACCCGACTTTAAACCTATCTCACAATTTTTAAATTAAAATACCTAGAAGTAGACACATGGAAACAAATCCGCAAAACCCACTACCGAGAACATACAATAATTTTAATAAACAAAACCATGGTAATAGGTATGGCCTCGGATATGGCAATACTGCATTATTAAAATAAAACACAAATCAGCTTACCTTGTTGTAAGGGCTCTTGCCTTACCTTCCCTCCTTATTAACAACACAACCATGCAAAACAACAGTATTAATTATTAGTTTTTAAACCGGAAAAATCCGCCTCGAAAATCTAAAATCAGAAACAAAAACAAATCAACCACCGGTCGTGATCGACGTGATCTGTTTTAAATTAGGAATAAGCATCTGACGATCTGACACCTGACACAACACTGGACCATTCAAGAAGAAATGAGAAAAGAGATGAGATGAGGAAGTTGACAATAAAACGTTGCCAAGTTTCAAATTGGCACCTACCCCTAATACTATGAAACAAAGGATTGCAGTACCTACCTATTCTTTATTTTGATTGTTGGGTCTTAAATACAGGGTATCCCGAAATTAGTGTAAAAGATTTTAACAACGCATTCCACATGTAAAATAGCCTCTAGTTTCCTACATGGAAGCTACTGCTAAAAATAATACCCATACAAGAACAAATTTGTGCGCCTCATAAGACTATTGAAATTCGCTGATTTAAAGCTCGGCTTGTGCAACTGAACGGGTGGGAAGCGTATCACTATACCGGCAATGCATGACACGTATGAGGCAAACATTTCTGGGCTTACTACAGACATGTTATGCGGTCGGGCAACGATTTGAGCGTTTAAAAGATAATATTTTAAACTTTGATTGTATTTTTACACTTTTATGATTGGAGATTAGTCAAAAAATGTTTTATATTTATAATATTTATACAGGGTGTCCGGAAATAGCATCGCCAAATTACAGAGGGTGATTCTACATAAGAAAACATGAACATTTTTTCATATGAGCATGGGTCCGAAAATGCATAGTTTCCAAGATACAGGAGGGTGTCAAACTTTTTATAAAAAAATCAGTTTTTTGTTAATATCTTAAGTATGATTTTACTGATTGTGTTGAAATTTGGCAGGGTTATCTGTAGTAATAAGGGGCTTATTTAGTCTTAATTAGATTAAAAATATAAAGTCCAGTGGCGTCCCGGAGGGCATCATACCTTGACATTGACAAAAAAAGCGTGCGCAGCTGACTTTTTCATTCTCGAGTTGTTTTCGTATCTTGCGTCATTTTCGATAAAAAAACTAAAAACCGGTTTATTACATTTCCAAACTTTTTTGATAAAATCGATATTTTTATTTATATCTTAAATATGCTTTTACCGATTTTGTTGAAATTTAATAGGGTTATCTGTAGTAATAAGCGGCTCATTTAGCCTTTACTAGATTAAAAATATAATGTCCAGTGGCGTCCCGGGATGGCATCATACCGAATATTATTGACAAAGAAATGTGCGCCACCGACTCTTTCAAACATTTTATTTTTTTCGTATTAGGTAGCTAAAAATACAACATTTTTGTTTCTTGAATTGTTTTCGTATCTTGCTTCGTTTTCGAGAAAAAAAATAAAAACCAGTTTATTACATTTCTTTAGGGCACCAAATTATACATCAAACGCTGTAATAAACTGGTTTTATTTTTTTTTTCTCGAAAACGAAGCAAGATACGAAAACAAATTACGAAACAAAAATGTTGCATTTTTAGTTGCTTAATACGAAAAAAATATAAAATGTTTAAAAGAGTCAGTGGCGCACATTTCTTTGTCAATAATATTCGATATGATGCCCCCCGGGACGCCACTTGACATTATATTTTTAATCTAATAAAGGCTAAATGAGCCGCCTATTACCACAGATAACCCTATTAAATTTCAACAAAATCGGTAAAAGCATATTTAAGATATAAATAAAAATATCGATTTTATCAAAAAAGTTTGGAAATGTAATAAACCGGTTTTTACTTTTTTTATCGAAAACGACGCAAGATACAAAAACAACTCGAGAATCAAAAATATTGTATTTTTAGTTGCTTAATACGAAAAAAATATAAAGTGTTTGGAGAAGTCAGCGGCGCACACTTTTTTTGTCAATAATATTCGGTATGATGCTCTCCGGGACGCCACTGGACTTTATATTTTTAATCTAATTAAGGCTAAATGAGCCCCTTATTACTAAAGATAACCCTGCCAAATTTCAACAAAATCAGTAAAATCATATTTAAAATATTAATAAAAAACTGATTTTTTATAAAAAGTTTGACACCCTGTATCTTGGAAACTATGCAGTTTCGGACCCATGTTCATATGAAAAAATGTTCATGTTTTCTTATGTAGAATCACCCTCTGTAATTTGGCGATGCTATTTCCGGACACCCTGTATAAACATTTTAGATTATATTGTAATTTTTACATGTGAGGCCCAGC
>MU185648.1:143175-231232 GCA_016904865.1 Pissodes strobi | reverse complement strand
TTTAGAAAATCGTTAAGAAAATGTTCGTTATATGGATAAATTGAAAACAATTCAAACCAAATTCAATCATTTGTGGAGCCAAAGGTAATCAATTCCAGGGTAAGAATGAATCCTCCACAACAATATAGAACATATTTACATCATCATCATAGCCACATATTCTTCTGGAATCTAGAATAGGAAGAAATCCGTAGAATTAAAAATATTTATAATTATTGTTTATTTATTTTATTCTGCAATGATTTGGATTATATATGACTTTTAAATAATCCAAATCCGTGGAAATATTTTGTCATTTTGTTAGGAAGAAAGTGTGTATTTTTTGAATTTCAAATTTACGTTTCCTTTTAATATTAGAACTACTTGAATATAAACCGGTCAACAAAAATATCGGCGAAAGCAATTGTTTTTGAAATTGCTGTAACTTTTTAAATAAATATTTTATATTTGAATGAGGTTTGCGAATTTTGAAAGCTTGTATTCGAGAAATATGCTGGCATTCATTCGATAGTTTAGATAATTCAAATTATATAGATTTATTGTAACGTCTTAAGTACTTTTGCCATTTTTAAAAATGCACTCTCTTAATAATCCATACATTGTCTAGAGTTCGTTCTATGATTGCCTTTATACGAAATTTAAAAAATTCGTGCCCTACGTCTGACTACATAATATGTGATTAATGTTATGAATCTTAATATATTTGAATATCGTGCAAATAAATTGAAAATATATTATATTTAAATTTACAAGCTATTGGATTATAACCTTGAGACTTGTAATCATGTGATTTCATAATATCTTTATGTTGAAAATATCCAATTATTATTTATTTATTTTATTCTGCAGTGGTTTGGATTAGATATGATTTTTAAATAATCCAAATCCGTGGAAAGTTTTTGTCATTTTGTTAGAAACGTGTGTATATTTTTTGAATTTAAAATTTACGTTTCCTTTTAATATTGGAACTACTTGAATATAAACTGGTCAACAAAAATATCGGCAAAAGCAACTGTTGTTGAAATTTGCTGTAACTTTTTTAAAAATATAATTTTTGATTGCGGTTCGTGGATTTTAAAAGCTCATCTTTTTCTATTAAACCGCAAGAAATGTTTTCCAGAAAAGTTGATATTGTTATGATATACGGGATGATCAATAAAGTGCAAATAAAACGAAAAGTATAGGGTGTGCATTTCGGCAATAGATTTTTTAATATCAATGTCTCTAGGCGCTGCTTCCAGTTTTTGAATTTAAGCCTGTTGGCATTAGATTCTTTGGGTAACAAAATTTTGAAAACGCTATAACTTGGCAACTGCTTAACGAATTTTGACGAGCTTTTTAGGTTCTTAAACCTCGTTTCACCAGAATTTTCAACGATCTCAGCGTGTTTCTTTGGGTCTGAGATTTTTACATTATACAGAGTCAACAATAAATTAAACGCTGGTAACATGGATTTTTTAAAGCACGATAAACGATTGAGTTCCCAATGAACAGTATATGTTTGTTTTCCTATAAAATTTGCCAAGTTGAAGTTCAGAGCCATATAATAATAATAATAATAATAATACTTTATTCATCAAAGACATTTGAGAAAATGTATAGGCATCGTCAGTATAAAAAAAAATAAAGCTATGTTACAAATAAATAACAATTAACATTAAACAATCAACGATTATTAATTATTAATAAATTCATCGAGAGAATATATAGATTTAGAAACTAGCAATTGCTTCAACCTCCGCTTAAATATGTTAACATTTGAACAAACCTTAAGATTAATTGGAAGTGAATTAAATAATGTAACGCCCAAACAGCGCAATGAATTTTTTGTTACATTCAACTTACAGTGCGCTGTCATAATGTCATTCTTTCGACGAGTATCATATGAATGAAACATTGAGGACGTTTTATACATTGACTTATTAACAAAAACATTTACACACATCCAATATATAAATAATGAATGAACTGTCAGTACTTTCAATTCTATAAACAAATTTCTACAGGAGGAGGTAGGGGAGACACCCGCAATGACCCTAATAATTTTCTTCTGCGCAATAAATACATCTGAGACCATAGAAGATGCACCCCAGAAACAAATGCCATACGCTAGACGACTACCCGCCTGGGCATAATAAAGGGACAATAACTGCTCAATATTAAGTACATGGCGCAAGATTCTCATCTGATAACACACCTGATTAAGCCTTCCACATAAGGCTTCACAGTGCGGTCGCCAGGATAGAAAACCATCAATCCTTACTCCCAAAAAAACTGCCGAACTACCGTACGAAATATTCTCACTATTTATATTTAATGATGGAGGGTCAACCAGAGGTCTTTGAGGCATTCTAAATATTAATGCTTGTGTTTTTTCTGCATTTAGATGTAAGTCATTGCTATTGAAAAATTTAAATAATTTATCCAAGGTATCGTTACACTTTTCCATAAGTTGCTCCTGAGATTTACCAGAAACCAAGACAGTAGTGTCGTCTGCATACATCGTTAAATGAAAATCGGCAGCTATGCTAACTATGTTATTAACGTATATTATAAATAAAAGGGGTCCTAAAACTGAGCCTTGAGGCACACCCGAACGAACAGTCTTATATGATGAACTTGCACTTTGTCTACTATTATTAGACAAATAGTCAAGAGAAACATACTGAACTCTGTCACTCAAGAATGAATTCAGCCAACACAGCGGTTTACCCCGGATCCCATAGTCTTCCAATTTGGACAGTAATAAATTAATATTGACACAATCAAACGCTCTTGAAAGGTCAAGAAAAACAGCCACTGGACACTCTCCATTATCAACCCTGTCCAGAATTTTATCATAGAATTCCTGAATGGCAGTATTTGTAGATTTTCCAGGTAAGAAACCATGCTGATTATCATTAATTAAATTAAATTTTAATAAAAACTTAAAAAATTGAACTAGGTAAGCATATTCAAAAATTTTCGAAAACGAAGACGACACCACCACCGGTCTATAGTTCTTCATCAATTCAGGATCACCTTTCTTAAAGATAGGAACAACTTTTCCTACTTTCAGCTGACTAGGGAATTGACCGGCAGAAAAACTAAGATTTATTAAGAAGGCTAATGGCTTACTCAAATAACACATGACCTTTTTAAAAAGACAAAGCGGGATTCCATCAAAACCAGATGACCATTTATTTTTTATTCTAGACCTAATTAAATGTTCAACCTCGTCTTCTGTAACGGGCTTTAGAAAGAAACTATTATAGTTCTTTTTAATAAAATTAGAAAAATCGTGAGTTGATAGATTATTTCTCTCAATTGACTGAACAATCTTCAGTGGCTCATTAATAAAAAAATCATTAAAAGTTTCACAAATTGTATCATAGTCTTTTACTTGTTTATTGTCTACGTTAAGAACTATATTATTAGTTTTATTGGAGACCTTACCAGTCAAGAGAGAAACAATCCCCCAAGCCATTCTCCCAGGATTCTCCGAAGAAAAAATTTTGTTCTGAAAATACGCCCTCTTCGTAGTTTTCACCAGCTTGTGATGTTGTGTCTTAGCGGCGTTATATGTGGATTTAATTTCTGGATAGTGCTTACATAAAAAAAATAAATCCTTCAGATTTGCACTAGATTTTTTCACAGAATCATCAACCCATTGCTTATCATTAGGTCTTCCCCCCAGACGAACTTTGACGGGAAAATTTTGATTAAAAATATTCATAAAATGATCAAAAAAAAAGTTAAAAGATTTATCCACTTCGTTCAAAGTATACAAATCACTCCAGTCCACATTACTCAATTCGGACTGAAAGTTTTCCATGGCTGTATCAGAAAAATTCCTAGACTGATATGTATAAGCCGATGCATGATTTCCCGAAAAAATCCTACATTCAGATAGAATTGAACGGTGATCAGAAAAGGTATTATCTATTACTACATTAAAATTCGATTTACCGGTAACATTTGTAAAAATATTATCTATTGTTTTAAACGTAAAAGGCTCCTGAATTCTAGTAGGCCATTTAACAATTGGACTTAAGTTAAAATTAGACAGAATATACATAAGCTTTGTAAAATTGCGATCATTGCCGTTTCTTTGCGAGTCTATATTCAAATCACCACAGAGATAAATAGAAATTTGCGGTCTGTATACAAAATGCAGGACATTCTCAAGAGCATTCAAAAATATATTCATGTCTCCATCTGGAGACCTATAGCAATTGAGGAGAATAACTTTTTTTCCACGCACGTTAAATTGCACAGCACATACCTCAAATGAAAACTCGCAACAAAATTGAGTCAAGTCAATTACCTTAAAATTAATACCATGTCTAACCCAGGTGCATACCCCACCTCTTCTAGCAACATTACGACAATAAAAACTACCAAGCCTAAAATTAAGAATATGAAACGACTCAATAGAGTCCCTAACGGCCCACGTCTCTTGCAGACACACAATGTCTATGTCATATTCGGTTAAGTACTCTATATCTATACTATTCAGCTTATCATGGGTAAGACCCTGAACGTTAATCGATATAAAATCCGGGCTAAATATTACTTCCCTCTTTGAGCATCCGTCTGACGTAGGTAAAAAAATTTATTTACACAAGTGCCGAGTGGCCAAATGTCAGCATCCATAATTTTTGTAAAATTAGATTGATGAACACTTACTTTGAAAGATGAATATTGATTTGGAAACTTTGAACTTAATTTTTCACACAACACTTCCGGAAATTTAGGCTGCAAGAAATTTTGCAAACAGTTGACTGTTGTACTTGGATCTAGGCGATAAACGTGCACATCGGCAAATTTTGGAGCTGATTTTAAATCAGAACTAGAATTATTCCCGATCACAATTTTGTTCGAGCGCGACACTTTTTGTTTACTTTCACTTTTTAACCGTCGTTTACTTTGAACTGTGGACCAGGACTTAGAGCTGGTATCATCAACACTTGAGTTCGTCAAATTAATGATTTCACTACACTTCGCTAATGTTTCAGTGTTGTGAATAGCGGCGGCGATCTGCGGAACACTAATGTTTTGCGTATGGGTCGGTATTTGTTTGTCAGCCGTGGTATTTGGTATATGATAACGGTTTTGTTGATCTGATTGTTGTTGTTGTTTTTGTACTTGTAAGGATTGTACTATATCGACATTGCTGTGCGACACATTCTTTTCGATCACCTTAGATGGCGCTCCCTTGGGGGATTGGAGTTGATTATTAACTATAGTTTGTTTCAAAGACATATTTTCCGTGGTCAATAAGCCGATTATAATATCTTTATCCCTTATTATAGTACACTTATCTGTAATAATCCTTTCTTTTTCCATCAGCAAATCCTTAAGAAATCTAATTTCCTGAGTCAATATGCGTTTGTTTCCCTCATCACTAACTGTCATGGCCGATGAAAATGACGAATCAGAATCTTCAGGTTCTTCGCAACACAAAACATTGTTGGCTTCCGTCAGCATATTTTTCAATTCACAGCAGCGATTATGATACACTAATTTACACTTAGAGCACTGAATTGTGTTTCTTAGAGCACTTCTACTGCATAATTTACAGACTGGTTTAGCAGCCGTATTATCAACGTCCTTACCGGACGACGCCATGATAGTCAATATCTCAAAACACTTTCTTCCGCTTATCAATTAGTGCCGTATATGTGCATATAACCCAAACTAACCCAAAGTACACAGTCAAAAATGCGTCCTAAACTTAGGGTTGTGTTTGAATTGCCTAAAAACGGGTTGACTTATTTTGAAAGGTTTTAAACGTTGATTAAAGGTTTTGGCTTAAAATGTGTATTTCTTAATATATTATAGCACAATTGAAGATAAATTGCTCGTCGAAAAATAAGCATGGGGACTAGCTTCCTATCTTGCCCTGATCGCATTTGATATTCGAAAACGATCACATTAATTCAATCTTCTTTTAATACATGCTCAATTACATTCTTATCTGTTGATCTCGCTGGCGAATTCATTGCTTTAATATTTTTATTCCTTAAAAGTTCCTGAACAATATTAGCCCTGTCTGGACGCGCATTATCGTTTACCAAGTGAAAATCATCTCTGAAGTTTTGTGCAAAAGAATAATAATATATTGTTAATACAGATGTCCCGGTACTTTTCCACATTCATTGACTCCCTATCACCCCAGACAAGCACACCACCGTCTTCAAATGGTACCATTTGTATTCATGTTCTCCTCCAGAAAGAAAGCGCTCATTCCTTCCTCTTCTGAATTCTGAATTTGAATGACTGTAAAAAATTCGAAAACGTCTTTAATATCGTGACACTTTCAGGATTTATGGACTCGTTCTTTCTCTATCTACGCACTTTGCTAAGTTTCTTAGTTAATTTTTTATTGCAATTTTCCAATTGTAGGCAACATTTAAAAAAAAATAAAAAATTTAACTGCGCATTTGAGCGACTGTAAAGATTTCGAAAGTGGCTTTAATTTCTCTTGAAATTTTCAGAATTTATGGCTTTTTCTGTCGACTAATAAAACCTAAAATTCGTACGTCACTTCGAAACCTTCATTCGATAACTTGAACCTACCTACTCTATTCTGCTGTTCCCCAGTTGGCATGAGGTTGAGCCCCTTGCTTCCTTGCAGCTCGATGGGCAGTCTGTAAAGCAAGGTCTGCGAGTATTAAGGCCTCGTTTAGGCAATCTTTTTTCGCACTGTCTGAATTGAGATTTTTAAGCCAATTGCCCCATTAAAATTAACGCTAATTTTGGAAGCTTTTATTGCTCTTCGATGTTTTACAGCTTCAAGAACTACGCGATCCTGCCTGCGGGTCGTTTTGCGAACCCGTCCGCAGTGGCCTTGGTATGTATACTGCGGATCTCCTTCAGGTTGATTTCTTCACAGAGCCCTTCATATTATTGTCGACTGAATTATCGCCGTAATACTTTTTAACGTTTTGCCTTGTTGGTGCAACCTTTTTTAATTTTTAGATTCCTTTCAGTAGATTGCTTAACTTATTGCACTATATTTCTTGGCTTATTCTCGCTTAATTTTGCCATTTTAAAGCTTTAAAGATAAGGCAGATTTTATTCATGTCATGCCAAAAGTTCCCATGATATCGTACATATTCACATTTAGTTTATGACTATTTCGATGGAGAACTTACGTGTTGTGTTTTAAACCTAACTAAAACTAACCCCAACAAGCATATATTGCCATTTTACGCTGCCCTACAAGCAATTCCATGTTATCTGTGCCTAATTTATTGCTGTCCCTATGCAGTACGAAAATATCAAATCCGAAAAAAAATGCTTAGATTATTACCTGCAGAAAATCTACTTGAAATGAGGTTGCGGAATTTGAAAAGCTCGTCAAAATCCGTCATTTTGAAGCTATAGCATTTTAAACGTTTTGTTACCCAAATTTTATGATTAGTAGTATATCACTGGCCAGAGGGCATAAATACAAAAACTGGCAAAAATCCCAGATATGCCTTGGTAAAGTACCATATTGTACTGCGTAAAAAAATTATTGCCCAAATGGCACACTCAAATTTTCTTTTTTGGCATAACGTTATTAATCATCATGTAATATCAACCTTACTAAAAATCATTTCCTGTGGCTCAATGTGAAAAAAGCGGGCTTTCAAAACCGCATTTATAAAAGTTAATTTTGCAGTTTGATAATAAAACTAAAAATTGCTTCAGTGTTATTGAATAATAGCTCTTAAAAATATTAAATTAATGATCTTCGAAAACGAAATTAACATAAATTATTTACTACATCCTATAGTAAACTATGAAGAATTTCTGTCAACTTGCAATTTCAATTTCGAAATGTTTTTCTCTAATCGAGCAGTCGTTTATTGTCGTCGAAGCTCATTAAAGCCGCCCACTACCTCAACGACGCCGCAAAATACCTCCATTCATACGGTGCTTTTCGTGCAAAAATCACAGCTGCAGTACTTCCGCATAACGTGGCAACGCTGCAATCAGCTCCTTTCTGCAGCTGCTGGCAATCTGGCCGTGGCCCAGTACGCGAAGCGCCGGTCTCGGGCGGCCTTCGACGCCGAATAATTCCCGCATTTCCCCTTTTTCGGGTCGATTGAGGTGCCCCCCAAGGTGGTTTTCGAATATTTACGGTGGTTTTAGCAAATATGACTTATTGACACTCTAAAATTCCCGAATTATTCCGTCTATTGTGGTCGAAACTAAGGAAAAACCGCAAGGATTCGATGTGTTCGCATTGCCTGCCGCAGGTTTTAATCTGATAAAATCGAATTTTACCACCTGTTATTTGCGGAGATCCGGAGATATTATGAGAGGTCGTTTCGAGGGTTTCTTTGGGTCATAAATGACAGAAAGAGTAACTAGTTTTATGTTGGGTAATTCTTGAAAATTGTCCGCCTGATTGGTGTAATTTGAAACGGTCGAATATATTATGAAAATGACGTACATATTCTATATGTTGCAAAAACACGTGCCCCATATAGAAATTTGCTTATTTAAGTCATGAAATTGTATTTGGTGAATATGCTAACGTATAGCCAATTAGAGCGTTTAAAAGTTTAAATATCACAATTCCCAGCGTTCGTTCTATGATTTGAATATATGGCTTCATACGAAATTTCGAAAATTCGTGACCTATGTCTGACTGCATAATATATGAATAACGTTTTCACTTACTGGAATGACGAGCAATCAAGTGACAAACTGTATGATATATTTTTTCATTTATAGATTGATGGATGAATTTAATCACTGTAATTCTGTGTTTCTACAATATGTTTAGGTCGGGTAATTCTTTAAAAGTTTGTCGCGTTAATTAGTGTTTTTTATTGTGCCAGATCTGCTTTGGATTATGGAAGTAAATGGTACAAAATATATGAACATTGGCAGGAATATAAATTTTTAAAGCAGTTGAATTGATTAGCATGTTATTTATACAATTTTTATTCAATGAACATTTAGTAAATTCATTCGATAATTTGGAAGGTTCAATATAATAAATTAAATTAAACAAAAATATTTGTAGAATCTGAAGCACTTTGACATTTTAAAAAATTGCTTGTTTAATATTTCTCACACTTCGTAGAATTCGTTCTGTGATGGGTATCTTAGTTTGAATATGAAATTTAAAACATTGGTGCTCTACGTCTAACTGCATTTGTAAATAATGCTATGCAGCATAACTTATTTGAATGACGAGTAATGAATCACTAAAAGTTGTAATCCTGTGTTTTATATAATTAATTAATATTAATTTATGTTATATATTTATGTTGAATAATTCTTGAAATTTGCCGCCACATATGGTGCTATGTCTGCTTTGGATTATGGAAGTATATGATATAAAATATGAGAACAATTTTTTATGGTCTGATGAATGTACTGGCGTATAGTAAATTTCAGAGTAAATTCATTAGGTAGCTTGGTTATTAAGCTCATTAACATAATTGAATTTATACAAAAATATTTTTAGCAGCTTAAACCCTTTCAGATTTTTACAATATACAGGTCTAATATCCCTTACACTTTCTAGCGTTCGTCTCATGCTTAGTATTAATGCCTTTATTCAAAGTTTAAATAATCGTAACCTATGTCCGACTGCATACTTTGTGAGTATCGTTTTGAAACTTGACATACTCATCAGTCCAAATTTGTTTTAATTACAAGCAATCAAATGTCAACCTGTATTATATATATTTTTAATTTAATTCATATAGTCTATTTATGTGGGGTAATTTTTGCACCTTATACACCTGTTTTATTGTACCTCATCTGCTTTGGGTTATGGAAGTATTGGCGTAGACTTTAAGTTTAAAATAAGCATGCTATTTAAACAATTGTATTCGGTGAACGTGCTGGTATAAAGTAAATTCAATCGATGGCTTGGAAAATTCAAATTTAAAATAACCATTTGAAGCGTCTTAAGCACTCTTGTATATTTTAAAATACATTCGTTTAATATTCCTGTTTGGAGTTCGTTCATTGATTGCCTTTATACGAAATTTAGAAAATTCGTGTCCCACATCTGACTGCATATGTGAATAATGTTAGGAGACTTATTTTATTGGAATAACTAGCAACGAGATATAAAATGTATAATTTTTCATCTTTTTAAATATTTATGATCAATTGGATTATAAAGTTGAGAGTTGTGATCCTGCAATTTCATAATATATTTATGTTGGGTAATTCCTGAAAAATTACCGCCACATATCAGGCCATGCGCAAATTAACAACTGGATGAACCTGCTTATATATAATATAATAAATTTATTCGACAGTTTGGAAGGTTCAATGACATAATTTGAATTTTACAAAAATATTTGTGATGTCTTAAGCACTGTTCTATTTTTCAAAATATGCTTATTTGATATCGCTGATATTTCTTAAAGTTCCTTCTATGATCGGCATCTTTGCCTTTATACTAAATTTAAAAGATTCGTGACTTACATCTGACTGCATATGTAAATAATGTTATGAAACCTAATTTATTTGAATGACGCGCAATGAAATATGAAATGTATCATATTTTATCTTGTTGAAAATTTATGTATTATCGTATTATAAATTTGTGAGCTGTAATTCAGTGATTTGGTGGGTCATTCTAGAAAATTTGCCGCCACATATTAGGGCATGTTTGCATTATTATGGAAGTATATTAAGAAAATTGGCAGCATTAATAATTTTTTACTGTCGAATATATTACAATAATTATGATGGGCTAGACTAAGTTGTCTTTATCTTTGATTAATGTGTTGGCGTGTAATAAATTTCGAGGTAAATTCATTCGTTAGTTTAGTTATTAGGTTCAATAACATAATCCAATTTATAGAAAAATATTTTTAGTAGCTTAGGCTCTTTTAGATTTTTTTAAATTACGCTTCCTAGCGTTCGTCCGTCCTATGCTTGGCATCTATGCCATTAATCAAAATTTCAAAAATTCGTGACCTATATCAAATGACAAACTGTATTATAGTGATTTATTATACAAGGGAAAAAAGTACTAGATTTTAGCGCAAGGTGTGGACAACGAGGGCTAAAATCTTACTTTTTTCCGCGTATAATATAATATTTTTTTCTGTGACTGTGTAAAAACGGCTGAAAGATATTAAAAACTTATTAAAATTGGAAAATTAAGAGGTTTACAAATTTTAGAAACAGAACGCGTTATCGGCAATTAACATTGTCTTAGTAATAGCTCATTTGTATTGTTAATATTATTTGTCAGGACTGACATTATAAGTCAAAACTTTTAAACCGGCTTATAAATCTTTATTCCAAAAAATCAACAGCGATGTTTAGTTTTCTTCCACTCCATCAGTGGTAAGAGAAACAGCGCAAGAAACTTCGTCAAAAATATTACCTGAGAAATCCAGAAAGATTTATCAAAATCCTTATTCAAAATTCATAAAGTGGCAAGAAAATAAAAGGTGTAGTTCCTTCTCAGAAACCGTGCTATTAGCATATTTCTCAGAACTGGGGCAACAAATGAAGAAATCGCCATTGTGGACACAATATTCCATGATTAAAACTATGTTACAGATGCACAATAATGTCGGTATTTCGAAATATTGCAAATTAATGTTATATTTAATGCAAAATTCTAAGGGGTACAAATCGAAAAAATTGAAGGTTTTTAGCCGAACTCAAATTAAAGAATTTCTAAATAACACCCCCGATTAATCCTATTTGATGTTTAAGGTATGTAATTAAAAATGATTAATTATTTAACTTAAATCAACACTTCGTATTGGTGTGTAGGTTGCCGCAATATTTGGAATTGCGGGAGCTTGTCGGTCTGTCGAATTATGCCAGATAACTATAGATGACATAGAAGATTTAGGAAAGTCTCTAGTAGTTAAAATTAATCACATAAAAAAATATGTAAGTAGGAGATTTTTTGTCACTGAAGATTGCGTTAAATTTTACAAACAGTTCTTAGCCCTTCATTCACCAACAGCTAAAGATCGTCGCCTTTTTTATGCATACCGCAATGGAAAATGTGTTAACCAAGTTGTGGGAAAAAAACAATTCTATAAAGTACCTGAAATAATGGCCACTTTTTTGATCTCGAAAATTCTAAATTGTATACAGGACCATTTCGAAGATCTTCAGCAGCTCTCCTTGTAAAATCTGGAGGAGATCTGATAACATTAACGGCATGACGATGACGGTTGGAAATCATCAACAATCGCTGAAGATTATGTTGATGAACCGATAACCCAAAGAAGAGAAATAACTAGCAAAGTATTAGCATCGTGTGGGAGTAAACCCAATTTTCAAGCCAGTACGTCGGAACATGTTATTTGCGTTGATGAAGCCTCTACTTCAGTAGAAATTTTATCAAACCCGACGAAAGAAATGAGATTCGTGCAATGCACATTTAACAACTGTTATTTTAAATAAATAATTATTTGTTTGCTGTAAAATTTCTAAATCATACGGCTTGTAATGTTAGTAAATAGTTATTGGCGTTAATATTTATTTTTATAAATTCTTTCCCCTTGGAAAAAAAGTAAATTTTTTCCATGGTAACAACTATAATGTTTTTGCACCTGTCAAGAGGAAAAAAATACAGTTTTTCTCCCGTCACAGAAAAAATAATAATTCATATGTTAATAGATATTTCACAATATATTTATGTCCGGTTATTCTCGAGGTTATTCTTGAAAACTTGCCGCTTTAATCGCTTGTTTCATTGTGCCAGGTCTGCTTTGGATTATGAAAGTAAATGGTACAAAATATATGAAAATTGGCATCAATAATAATTTTTAAAGCCGTCGAAGAGATTATTAGTGAAGGAATAGCATATTATTTAAACAATTGTATTCATCGAACGTGCTGGCAATTAGTAAATTCAATCGATAGTTTGAAAAATTCAAAGTGTACAGAATTATTTGGAGCGTCTGATGCACTTTTGCATTTCTTATATACACTCGTTTAATAGCATTTTAAGATCCTTTACACAAATGGTGCACTATGTAAAAATCGACCTCTCCTATTGGTCGATCCATCTCGTATTACAATATGTCTTCGTGATGCAATCATTTTCTGTCTGAGCTCTCGTGGTGTAGAGGTTTAGATAGTTTTTTAAGATTATGTTTCTAAACAGTTTTTTTCTTGATTTTGAGTATGTCTTGGGTTAGTTTGGGTTAGCACCTGGTTAGTTTCCTTTTCTTGAGCCCCCGTAGTGAGCGGAGGGCCATGCGGATCGACCAATAGGAGAGGCTGATTTTTATTTGGTGCTCTATTTGTGTAAAGGATCTTTTAATGCCGTTTAATACTCCTTAGACTGCTTAGAGTTCGTTCTATAATTGCCTTTATACGGAATTTGAAAAACTCGTGCCCTACGTCTGATTGCATATGTAAATAACGGTATGAATCTTAATTTATTTGAATATCCAGCAATGAAATGCAAAATGTATTATATTTTATCTCGTTGAAAATTTGTGGACTATTGGATTATGAGAGCTCTAATCGTGTGATTTCATAATATATTTATGCTGGGTTATTCCTGAAAATTTACCGCCACATATCGGGTCATATCTGCATTGAATAATGGGAGTGCATGATATAAAATATGCGCAAATTGGCAGTAATAATGATTTTTGTGGTCCAATAGATTATGATAATGAGAGACTTGCTGACATTGAATTTATTCGATAATTTAGAAGGCTCTGTATAAAACTTCGAATTGTACAGAAATATTTGTAGTCTTAAGCAGTTTTCAATTTTTTGAAATATACTTGTTTAATATATCTTACAATTCTTACAGTTCGCTCTATGATCGTCATCTTTGCGTAAAATTTTAAAAATTCATGTCCTACATCTCACTGCATATATAATTAATGTTATGAATTTTAATTTAATTGAATAATGAGCAAAAAAATGCTAAATGCATCATAAAATTACTATGACTATTTGATTATAAATTTGAAAGTTGTAATCCTGTGATTTCATAATATACTTATGTTGAGTTTATATTGATATTGTGCTATGTCTGTTTAAATTACGGAAGCATATGTAACATAAAATATGCGAAAGCTAACAGCAATAATGATTTATTGCGATCGAGTATGTTAGGACAGTGAGGGACTAGGATATGTTGCGTTATGAAACCTAATATAGCAATGAAAGGGTAAATTGTAATATGTTGTCTTGTCTAAAATTTATGGACTATAAATATTAAAGTGCCATTAAGTAACTTAACAGGCAGTAACAAACTCATTATTTTTATATTACCCTCTCTTCATTTGATAAGGTAACTTCATCTAAAATTATAAAGTTTTTTAAGGTACATTTGCTGAGATTAGTTTTTTTAATTTAATTGCCAATGGTTTGTTTGATAGGTGTGCTACTTTTAAGTCGTTCTTTATTTATCTTATTTGTTTTGGTTGATTATCTATGTTGCTATGTTTTGAAACGTTATTTATCAGTAACATAGCATGTGAATTTCATTGACAAAATCTGAGACGTAAGGGCTTTAATTTATATTTTAATGTGATCCTAGCGTACCAGAAATGCTTAAAAATCTGTGCAAATTCGCTTAAATATAATAGTTCTTATTAATTACTTATTTTATTTTGTAATTGTTTATCTCGATATGCCTATTAAATATGACAGTGTTACTTGAACTAATATTTTGCTTTTCTGAGGAATTAGAACGTTTAAAAGTGTGCTTTACAGATTTTACTCTATTTTGCGTTCATATGTGTGTTTTGTACTAGAACATCGCGATACCATTTTTTTATCCCTAATGTTGGTAACACAATTCTTGAGGTATCTTTCATCTCATGTGCAGTTCATGAGTACTACCGACTCTGTCCTTTTATTTGCAATGCAAGTTGTGAAAGTTATGATGTACACGTCAGTTTCTTTCACGACCAGAGAACTTTTCGCACAAAGTACCGCACGACCCATGCTGCCATTTACAAAAATTGACATCAAAACTTTAACAGCAGTCATTGTAAAAATAAAATAAAATAGTGGGGTTGTAGAAAATTTAAAATAAAAATCGACGTGTTTTTGACGAAAATTGATACTTTGGTAAATAATTCGAAGTTTCCAGACTATATTGCCACACTGTATATTAAGGATTTCTTGCTTAATATTTTTGTTCTTGCTTCAAGTTAAAAAGGCGAAATGACTTGTATCTTTTATTGTTAAATAAAAACACATTTTAAATATTTTATGAATTGCTACTTAACGTTGTAGCATAATAGTATATTATGATATAAGTGTATAAGAGGGCCTTTAAAGCACGCGCGACATATTTCAAAACACGACGCGCAGCGGAGTGTTTTGTAAGTCGCAAGGGCTTTAAAGGCTTCTTATACACGTATATCATACGCCATTTTTTATTACAAATGCATCATAATCTCAAAAATGTTTCAAATATTAAACTTAAGGGATATATTGACGAATATATTAATCTGTCACATTTGACATGATCAAATGTTTCTATAGCAACCTTTAAAAAGGTAGGCGCATCATAAACAGCATTTTAAGCACGCTGCAGCGTGCGATAATCGTTGATTATGATGCATGCGTAATAAAAAATGTGTTATAAGCGCAAAGGGATATTGCCGCGCGTTAATTTTGGATCACAATCGACAATAACGTACTTTGCGATCTTAATACGCAAATAACTAAGACTTTCAAGGAGTATATCCAGATGCTATCTGGTTTATTTATTTGCTATCAACTCATCTTCTCAAAAGTTTTTTCTTATTCTGCTTATTGGGCAATTTTTAACTAGCAGTGTTTCGTATCTCTACGTTTATCTCAGTTTCTAGAGTTGGCTCTAGCGTGTTTTATCGGGACATAGATTTGGCAACGAATCCTACGGCCGAAACCAGATACATAAGTTAGTCCGTTAAGAGATTAGCAAGTTACAAGGAAATATCGACTACGAGATAACACAGTGTACGAAAGGAAAAATAAGTTCCAAAGTTAATTACCGAACCGTTCCAACAAAAAAAAAATATTTATATAAAGTTGAGTATCCTCTATTCCCATGAAATCTGCGAAAATATCGTCTTTATTTTATCAGCAAATTGAACCAACCGTATGATTTGCAAACAGTGATCCTCATATATGAGTAAAATATGCTGAACACATTTAAAAAAGTTTCACTTCAGAAAACGAAAAACTTCGTTATTGTGAAAGTTACGAAAAGTGCTTTTAAAACATTATTGTCAGTTTTTTTGTGAATAGCTTATACTAACCCAGATAAAAATAATAATTTATGCTGCGTTTAACTTTTAAAATTATAAACTTTAACCTATTAATTGCATTTTTAAAATATAACATGTTATTAATAACATTTTTAAGAGGTAAGTGTATAGGGTGGCCCGAATTCGAGACTATGTATGGGGAACTCGAAAACCTTAAGAGATACAGTGTCGATTAAATTAGGGCAAAATTGCGTATTTAGGTGCCTGACACAATCCCCTTTAGAGACTTTTAAAATTCCGAGTATTTCCCGAGATATCTGGAAATATATTTTTTGAAAAATCGTTTTATTTTTTCTTGGGCTTATTTGAAAACGGATTTTGAATTTAATTGCCACTTCTTCGCTCGATCCCATGGTGATATCCAGTTTGGACTCCGACGTTTCGTCTTCCGGGGTCGTCATCAACTTTCTTTTTTTAAATACGAACTTAAATTTTTTGCATCGCTTTTCAGATGGTGTTGGCGTTATTAATATGAATTATTTACAATTTTTTTTTAATTACTTATTTTTCTTTGGCGTAATTTTAAATAGTTTGTTACTTTTGAAATTTTTATATTCCATTAAAATATTTTGTTTTATTTTTGGTGTTAAGTGGAAAATTGAAGCCTTAATAAAAAATAGTAAAATTAAATAAACATGTTCGTTTATTTTTATCCCAAAGCAAAATAAATAATAATAAAAAAAAATCACATATTCATATTAATAACGTTAATATCATCTACAAAACGATACAAAAATTAAAGTTCGTATTTAAAAAAAGGAAGTTGCACTTGAAGACGAAATGTTGGGTATCCAAACTGGATACAACCAAAGTGGCACTGCAAACGTGCAATTCAATTTGAAATCCGTTTTTAAGTAAGGTCAGGAAACAATAAAACGATTTTTCAATATTTCGATTTTTTCCGGATATTTCTGGAAATACTTGGAATTTTAAAACTTTCTAAGTGTCATATTATTAGACACCTAAATGCCCAATTTTGCTCTTATTTGACCGACACTGTATCCCTTACAGTTTTAGAGTTCCCCATAGACAGACTCGAATTCGAGCCACCCTGTACAGCCACTAAAATTTGTAGTAAAAGCAGCAATAGTATGAATAGATCGAGAGGAAAGGCTTTCCTAAGTGTAGTTTGATAAGTTTTGTAATATTTGTTTGATTTTTTTGATTTTTGCCTTTTCTTGAACATTTTACTAATTATTTTCTTTTGAAATATTTGTAAACTATAATAAATATGTGCACATATTAAATAAATTTAGATCAACTATGGATTCTTTATGAGTTCTTTATTTTTTAAATGACTATAAAGGAATGAAATATAAAAAACTTCAATTTTAATTTTTTCGACCAACTATAACTTAACTAAAAAAATTAACTAGTTTGCTGTTCATTTAACTGTTAAAGTTAGATTGTTTTCATCAAGTAAAGGACAAATTTATTTTCCTATAATCCTAATTCCTATATTCAAATTTACATTTGAAATTTGATAAAAACCGTTTCCACTAAAATGCCTTAAGGCACTTAAAATGCTTTTTTCTTCAAACGTCAGTAAATCCGTCATTACTCGACTGTGTGGGCGGCCGTGAAGTTTCGTTTTTCCTCCGCCGGAGCTTTACTTTTCACTTTTCCGCCGGCGGAGGTAAAAGTGTTGTCATAGCAACATAGATACAATACAAACAGACAACAAAATAAGCGTCAACAACTCAAGATTTATTAAACTACAATTTGTATTTATCACTCAATTTGTGCACTGCATTTCTAAAAATCACTAATTTAGGAACAAATTGGTTATTATTTAATCGAACTTACTCAATAACTGCTTATCAATACGGAATTAAAACGCAATCGAAGATGCAATCTTAAAAAATTAATTATTGTTGACAGTGTCCACTGACAGCTTTATGTTACATTATTTACCGACACCGGTCTAAGCAAGGCCACCTACGACCGTGGTCTAAGCCGCCTTGCGAACCCATTTATCTTTAATAATAATTAGATATTATTACTATTAAAAAGAGATGTTTTTGCATTAATTTGTCGACATTTGAAGAAAAAACAGCATATTTTATTTGGAGGAAAAGTTACTTTTCATGGCTTGCTCTCTATTACCAGCCTCACTCCGTTCGGCTGTTAAACACGAGCGCGCCATGAAAAGTATCACTTTTCCTCCATATAAAATAATATACTATTTTCTACTAGCGTGCGTTAAGTATTCACTTTACGCACTCTCTAAGATTCGTGAAGTAGGTCTTTTTAATGTGCAGTGCGTAAAATAAGTTATTTTACGCACTTGTGTGTAAAGTAAATCTGACATATTTTTTTACGTTTAGGATAGTGCGTAAAATAATATATTTCACGCACTAGTGCGTAAAGTAATTTAATAATATTTTAATTTTTTCATATATTTTTCGGTACTAGAAAAAATATTGTATGCTACTGATGTGTAAGGTACCCTTTTTTTATTCATGGGATTGTCGCATTCGCCTACGGCTCATGCCACAATATACCCATTCGGAAAAAAAGGATCACTTTACACACTTATTACATAAAAAACTATTTTATATGTTCATCATTTCTCATTCTCAGGCAAAATAAGTATTACAAAAATCGAATTATTCTCATTTGATTATTGGTGGATCGCTTTGAGATCTAAAATATTCCAATGCCAGTTTTGGGAATAGATTTTAAATTCCAATTTTTAGAAACTGCGTATTATCGAAGAGTTTAACACACACAGGAAAAATATGCTGAACATATATAAAAAAGTTGTCACTTTAAAAAACGAAAAACTTCGTTATTGTGGAAATTACGAAAAATGGCGTTAAAAAATTGTTGTCGGGTTTTTAATTTTTTTTCTGTATCACTTATAAAATTAGCTTAATCTGACCCAGATAAAAACATTAATTTATAACACATTTATCTTTTAAAATTATCAAATTCATCTTATTAATTGTTTTTTTTTTAATAGAAGATGTTGTTAATCGCATTTTTAAGAGATGAGTGTACAGCCACTAAAAATGTGTATAGAGTAAAACGAGCAATAATAAAAATAGATCAAGAGGAAAAGCTTACCAAAATGTGGTTTGATGAGTTTTGTAATATTTATTTTGCGTTGCGACACAGGAGATTAGAATCGCATCATGATTTAATAGTGATTAAGTCACTAGATACAGTTCTGTGAAGCGCCGTAATATCCGGGTTGCTCCAAGTGAAACTAGTATCGTTCGCAAAGAGACAGACTTTACCGCTAGCATTGTCGTTGATGAACAGCAGAAACAAAATAGGGCCTAGTACAGAATCCTGGGGTACTCCACAATCTATTGGCTTGCAAGAAGACATCGACGTATCAACCCTCACAAACTGACTTCTCTTGTTAAGATACAACTTAAACCATTCGAGAGGCACTCCTCTGAATCCGTAGTACTGCACTTTGTTAATTAAGATACTATGATTTACACAATCGAAAGCTTTACAGAAATCACAGAAAACTGTTGCTGTAGAGTGATGGTTGTTCGGGTTGGAGTATATATAAAATCCTTTATGCAAAAGAATAATTATTCCCGTCTTCAGACAGTTTGGAAAAACCCCATTTTGGAATGACTTGTTAATTAAAGTAGTAAGATGATTTAATGTGCCTTCCGGCAGGTTTGAGACCATTTTCAGAGTAAGCCCATCAGTCCTAGATGAGGATTTGTTTTTAATGTCTTTAATTGTACTGCGAAGCTCAGCTAATGCTACAAGCGTAAAGAAGAAACTGTGTAAATTCACATTAGCATTAGAGAGATATGAAAGCGAATTATGAAAAGGAGTTATGGTGTTCATTAAATCTTTAGCCACATTTACAAAGTAATTATTTAGGTTCTCAGGTAAATTAGCGATTGTGCTAGACGAAGAAGTCTTATTCCTTAAGTAATTCACAATAGACCATGATTCTTTAGCAACGTTACCGGATTTAGCCATTATAATAAATGTCCTTGACAGCTTTTATAGTCTTATGGTATACTCTTTTGTTTCACGTAATCATGGAAGAAGACGCTGTCCGAGTATTTTTTTAGGTGAGATAATGAACGCATGTTCTTTGCAGATGTGCGTAAGCCTTTAGTTAACCAGGGTTTATGCTGTTTCATTTTGATAGACTTAAAAGAAAATAATTTGAACGCCAGAGTAGATAAAGTTTTTATGAATCTAAAAAATTCGGTATCGACATCATCAGAGAGGACAACAGAGTCAGTTTTTAGACATAAGTGCTTGAAATTTAGGAAATTTTTGTCTGAAAAAATACGGCATAATTTGCGCGAAGCATTTTTGCATTTGGGTTTTACCGAAAATTCTGGTAATACTGCCTCATGATCAGAGAAACCCGAGTTAAAAACAGCACAGTCAACGAATTCTGGATCAAAGGATGACACGACATAATCTATAGGACTAGAACTAGTTTTAGTTATTCTAGTTGGTGAGTTAATATGCATAATTATACCAAAAGAGTCGCATGTCAGCGTCAGGTGTTCTGTAAATAGATGGATAGATAGATAAGCATTTATTTCAAACATATTTGTAAAATTTACAAAGTTTAAATACGTCAATAGATTACAAATAGAAGGTACAAAGGATTCACAAACAACAATAATGGGACGACAAAATAATTTTTTTCTAAAACAATTTAGTTAATTTTGTTTCTAAAAATCAAGGTATTCTTGAATTGAATACGGCTCGATATTGACAATATAGTCAAATAGTTTCTTTTTAAATTGACCAAAAATGCTCACACATTTAATATGCGTAGGTAAAATATTATAAAAAGTGATGGCAGCATAATGACAGCTACGTTCAGTCAATGACAAGGAATGTTTTGGGTAATAATGTTTACCCCTCGTATGCTACATGTTATCCCTTTTTAAATAGGCAAACTTTTCTTGACAAACAATATAGAGATCATAAACATTATGATAGACAATGGAAAATTCAAATACTTTCTCAGACAATAAATTATCGAATTTAGTTACTGCCGAAGAGTCATTGTTAGTAGATATCATAGTACCTACATGTGATAAATTACTTCTATTAAATATAGTTACTGTAGTATAATTTTTGACAAACACAAGCTCAACAACAATAAATATATTGTTCAGCTATGGCAATAATTTCTGGAAAATAAAGCTCTTCTGATAAAGGAAGTAATTCATCTGTTTTGTGTCTTAAGGACTGAATATTAATAAGAAAAACACTAAGCCTGCCATCATCCAATTTTTCAGAGAGTGCTTGATCCTCTGTTCGCGTCAATCTACCTAAAAATTCCCCCCTCTAATCGGAGAGCCAGTAGAAAAATAATTGCCATGACTATCCCTAAACTTCTGAAGGTGTTGAAGTCTCTCCGATGAAAAGAAAGACTTGAAGGCAGATACATCCGTTTCAACCTCAGCCGAACCAATACCGTAGGCATCGCGGAAGCGATAATACAACTTGTGTAAGGAGTCTACGTCACTCGGAAGTCCCTCTGAAGCTAGAGCTAATTTGATGCTAGTATTGATGTGCCCTTCAAAACACACACTGAAGGGTTGGTCAGCGAGATAGGCAAGGAATAGCCGAAGAGCCTTTAATATGGAATATGAAAAATATGTTGATGGCATTAAGAGCTCTAAATTTATACTACAAAATTTGAAGAAAAGTTACTCTTTCTAGCGTCTTTTTTCCGAGCTTCCATGCAGGTTTTCGTATTTTTAGATAATGCTAAACTTACAGATAATGGATGTCAAATTTAACATTTGGTTCTGTATTTCAGTCCGAACCTTTTTTCATGTTTTGTGCGAGTCTACCCACTTGATGTGTCGTGCCATTTTCTTTTTTTTTACCAGTATTTAATTTTTGAAAGATATTTTTCATCAGTTTAGTTTAACCAAACTAAGTAAAGTTTTTATCGAGATACAAAGCAAGTAATATTCGGCCTAATTTATCTAAAGTCCTGTAAGTTCTGGAAATAATCTCGAATAAATATTTGATTGATAAGTTATCATTCAATAATATATTTGAGCGTTAAAATATTATTTACTTAGAAACCAGTGCTTGCAAATTAAGGTTCATTTTGTACAAATTTGATAAAAATTGATATTTTTATTTGGTTAAATTGAACTTTTTGAAAAATTATTTATTATTCAGCCCCAAATATTTACAGAAAAAGTTAAAATTTTTCCTACATTTCGACAAAAAGTGTATTTTCAATTTTTTTTGAGAAATTATTATATTCGAGGTGGCTCCCTTTATATATGCATCATTTTTCATTCTCAGGCAAGAACAATTCACACAAAAATCAAATTCTCATTTGATGACGGTGGATAGCTTTGAGATCTAAAATATTCCAATGCCAGTTTTGGGAATAGATTTTAAATTCCAATTTTTAGAAACTGCGGATTATCGAAGAGTTTTATTGCACCGGGTAACCTGTGAAGAAATAATTTCGACGCCAACGTCTATTCGCTTTTGACTTCGCGTCTAATCAGAATGCAATTTAAATCCAATATTGATTCAGATTTAGTCCGGATCCTTCCATATAGTAGGGCGAGTTTTATATGCAGACTCGAGATATTTGATTCTATCATTGTTTTTCATTCTTACGTTCGGTTTTATTGAAATAAAGCGTCAAATGCCATGTTTGTAATTTCTCGAGCACAAAGGTAGTAGGTATTTATTTTTATTAAAATGAGCTATTTCTCTATCTATAAAACATGGTTAAGTGCTTTGAATTCTAGATGCAAATGGAGTGAAAATTTATTACCGCGTCTCTCTCATACTTTATTTTAAAACGATATCTAACTCGCATTGTGTGAAGGAATTTGACATCCCAAAGTCAACGACTTATTTATCAATAATTTGACTAAAATGCATTTTTCTTAAAAGCCCTCGCGTGGGAAGAAATTACCATCCTGTCCCACTCTAACGCATTATGTTTCAGGAAAAAAAAACTGATCTCCGGAGGGACACTTTATCAAACAATAACTAAGGCAACGCCTCTTTTGCTAATAATTAAGTTCTAAAATATCTAATATTTTTGCGTAAATAAATAAGAATGAAAAATACATTTGCAAGTTTGTTGACTTGACATTCAATATTTATTATAAAGTGAGTAAATTTACAACTGCATCTATAACTAACTAGATAATGAGAATTTTGGTAGTTTAAATACGAAAAGTCGATGAAAGAATTTTTAAAAATCCGTACTTTATTTCTATCATGCCTGAATTCTGCGGGTTTCTTTGTAATTTTTTTCAAATAATTACCAAAACTAGGTCGAAATTATTTAACAAAAAACTGTAATAAATTATGGAATGAACTTTAATTAAATTACGCTGATATATCGTAACGGAACGACCTCTAAATGCCCTAATGCAAATTAATTGTCCCCGGTCCCGTCACCTTTTTGGGATTTTACCCGAAACGAATTAATAAATCCTAATCGTTTTCTAATTAGCCTTAAATTAAAAAACGGGTTGTATATGTGGTACGTCTCGGCAAATTCGAAATGGACTCGGCAATAGGGTCATTATCAGAATCAAGTCATTATCAGATAGAAACTGCCTATTTGAGATGTGTTAAAAAAAGTCTTGTCGAGACTATTAAAAATTTCAACATTCATCTTGAAACTTCTCTGTTTCAGAATCGGGATTAGGCTATATTTTAGGTTCTTTTTACTTTTTGTACGTTTTTAAGGGATTTTGAGTGACGAGATTGTAAAATTCTAGAAAATTTCAGTGTAATTCTGTAAAATGCTAATATATAAAATCACATTTACAGATCTTGCAATACGCGCAAGTATCCTAGGTGTATTAAAATACCAGACCCAGTGGCGAACATATCACCGGGCAGTTCGGTGCGTCGCCCTGGGACCAGACCCAACTACTGTTATCACTTCTGATGTGATTACTCCTACACGGATATATACCTTGTTTTTTTTTTAAATGCATAAATTTGTCAATTTTTTAAATGCTTCCAGCCAACATATTTTCAGATATTCTGATGATGAAAATTGGTTAAATCTAGTTTAAATAAGCATATAAAATTAACGAAATTACCAAGGTACGAAACTTGGGAACACAAAAAGAGATTAAAAATTTGACACAGGTTAAATTTTTGAATCTTAAAAACACGGTTTAATCAGTAATTTGATTTGGGCTATAACATTCGCAATTTATGTCAAAGAAATCAGGAAATCAAAGAGGTATATCGATATTATAAAACATCTTAAATTATGTACCCAAACATTTTGTTGATATTATTCCTTTATAGGCTAGCATCTTACGCAATAATCAAGATCATGTCGAATGTTTATTTATTAGACAAAGCTAACAATTAAATTATAACGCTGTCGTCACTGCCTGATCGACCTAGTCACGTCCTGACCTGGTGTGTCGCGCGCCGATAACTCAAGCATGTCGCGCAGTAGGTCGCTCTTGTCTTTTATCCCCATATAAATGCGCCCAGTAGTGTTTTCAATACTAAAACTAATTTTTGGAAAATTGACCACATACATTTTCGGATAAATTCATAAATAAAACTTTGGAGGATATTATATTGAAATATTCTCCATTTTTGAAAAAATGTTATTGCAAAGAACTCGCTTTGCCAAATGACGGTCGAGTTAAGAATCGTTTTTTCGAGATGATAATTTCGATAGTACATTTCCCTACGTCGAAATTTAGGCGAGCTTAGACGATACTCGGTGAGGGTTTGGATACACCGAATTCTAAATTAGGGATGGAAACAAAAAATCTTTGGTTAATATTAAGGGTGAAAATCAGTCCAAAGTCAATCGGAATGGCATGGAAACTGGGACTGGGTTATAGGCGGCATCTATCTATTTTATTTTGAGCTGGAAGATCATAAAAACTATTAAGGTCGGCATAGCGGCCCAGCATTTAACTTATAATTATACAAATTTATTCCCAATAATCTTCATATACCTACCCGTACCTATTTTTCTTCAATCGGTATTACATAGAGTGATGATAAGAAAATACTTACCGGTTCGTCATTTTGGGAACAAAAATTCCCTGTGAATTTAATAAAAAGTCACAATTCAGCTTCGGAATGTTTAGAGCTTTTTGGGGAAACACCCCAACATGTGTATTAACTTATCGCTTTCCACCGTATAGTTTGGTGGTAACACCCTGATATGATTGCGCCATAATTAAAACCCAAATAGATTTATTTCACCCCAAGTAACAGCAATTTGGGCATTGGAAGCATCCTAATTCACTTACTCCTTACTCCATAGTCCGAACCTGGATTGTCTGCAGATTCCATTATATAAAACAATTGCTGCAAATATAGCTAGTTCTCACTCTCCGTCAAGGGTAGAACTTTTTCTACCCTCTGAAATGCATCCGCATCCACGCAATTACCCTCACTATTCTTCCTGCCGCCTATGCCGGTAGGAAAAAATTAAGTTTAGTTGAAGGTTGAAGTCCAAGAAGTGTAATATGAGCATTCAAGCGTAAAGCATCTACCTAGTGGTAGCTCTGGTTGGCGCCAATATATTATTCCATTTTCTCATATGTTTCCAATGATATTTAAAAAATATCTGGTGTACTCTGTTCCCAGCTGAATTAGGGCGTTTTACGCATTTTCTCAAGACATACAAGTTGTAGCGTCTCTCCTGGTATTCGTGCCGATTGAAGAAGGTAAAATGGCGAATGGAAAATTGTGGTAAGAAGTAAGACATATATCTATTTCTGCACTCAGAATTCGAATCAAGTTTCGGAGTCTTATATCCCTGTGAAGTTAAGTTGAGATAATTGCAAAAGAAGCAAAGTAACAAGGTAGGGTAAATGCGGGAGAGTTGCCGCTCTTTTTGAAAAATGGCTGTAATTTTTGTAAATTTGAAGATTTCTTTTTCAAAATAAATCAATACACAGGTACTGCCGTAAACTTTATTAAAATACAAAAATAAACCTTAATTCTAAGAAAACATAAACATAGCAAAAAAAAACATTTTCTTACTAAAGTCGGCATCTCTCCCACATTACTGAGAAAAATGCCGCGTAGAAAAAGAAAAATGCCGCGTAGAAAAAGGAGAGATGCCGCAGTATTGACATCTCTAAAAAATGTCTAATTTTAATTTTTTTTCGTAAGTCGAGTCTAGAACAAATGCTACAAACTTCACCATACATGGAGCAAGTGACATGTAGCCATTTGAAGTATTCAAAGCACTGCAGCCAATCCACTTTTTTAGTTGTGGTTCTTTCTTTTTTGCCAGAGGCTCATCATCGCTGTCGCTCCATTGTTTTTTTTCTGGCTCTTCCTCTGTTTTTTTATTCTTTTTCTGGTATTTTGAGTTTCTTTTTCATTTCTGCCGACTTAGTTGTTTTAGGTTTGTAAAGGCGAATCCTCGTTGTTTTAATGTTTTCGGATGATGTTAACACAGTTGCATTTTGCTTGAACCTTTGTTTAACGGATACATGTATTTTTGGGACAGGAGTCACTTCTTGCAAAAATTTTGAAGGAGTGATTTTTGGACCGCCGTCGTAGTCTCCCACACTACATGTTTGAATAGGATTTGCTGAGCTTGTGGAGGGTAATTCTAGGCTGGGACGGTTAACATCTTTTTCTGGGGAGGTTTCTGTCGTGGCTGTAGCTAAAGCGATTATAGAATAAGTGATTTGGAATTGTATTTGTATCAACAGGATATACCTGTTGCCTTGAAACCGTCAATGGCTTAAATAGATTATTTTCAGTTAAGGTAACAGTCAAAAGTTGGAAAAATGTTGAAGTTTCGTCTCTGCTCTTTCCTCGAGCTCTTGATAATGACAATTCTTCAGCTTGCCCTCTCTATTTGCCACCTGCCGGTAGGAAAAATTTAAGTTTAGTTGAAGGTTGAAGTCCAAGAAGTGCAATATGAGCATTCAAGCGTAAAGCATCTACCTAGTGGTAGCTCTGGTTGGCGCCAAGATATTAGGCCATTTTCTCATTTATTGTGGTAAGAAGTAAGATAAATATCTATTCCTGCACTCAGGATTCGTATCAAGTTTCGTAGTCTTATATCCCTTGTGAAGTTAAGTTGAGATAAATGACAAAGAAGCAAAATAACAAGGAGAAGCAGTTACTTTAAATACAAGAAAGTTTGATTAAATTCAGTAAAGGAAGGGGTTGGTGTTAAATTTAAACACTGGTGGTCATATCTTCATGAAAGTCAGTCGGTGAGTGCTTTATATTTTTGGCCGACAATAATAAAGCATTAGGAACAAAACTGATTACTGCTTGCGTCTAGTATGATATCTCATTTACCGCGAGAACTAGGCCCATTTAGTGTACACTTATTAGTATCATTAACGCAACCATATTTAACAACATCGTGTGTGTCGAAACAAGTTTCGTCAAGGTACATTATCTCCCTTTTAATTTTACGTAAATATTCTTGCCGTCATGCTACGATAACCAATGAACTGCAAAACAGATTAACAAAAGAAAACAATAAATACCTACGTTGTGTTATAACTGTACCTTGCACAATTTTACTTATCCAGAATGCGCCTGACTTTAACAAAATTAGAGAAATTTGAGGAATAAGGTGTGGTATGTAAAGCAAACCACAAATTTGTAATGCACCTACATTATTAATTAAAGAGAAAACGTGCCATACTTAGCCTGGAATTCACGAGGGAAAAGAGCATGGCAGAGAAAACCTCGATCATCACAATTCCAAAAACCGAACCATGCTGCGCAACATTTATTAGTATTATAAAAATTAAATTACTGTTCCCGTGCCAAAATTTGTCGTTCCACATTTGTGACAATACATTTAAAACTGAGAAGTTTGGTATTAGTTAGCCAGACATCGCGAGCAGGTACTGAGGTTCCATACGGGAGGCTACTCAGCTATAGTTGCAATTTGAGCCAATATCATTCGTGCTAGGATATTCGCCCAGTCAGGGGCGGAAAATGTTAGTAGAGTCACCAAGTCCCTTGCTTAGAATCTCAGTCGTACTAAAACTAAAATACCAGCACGAAAAGGCAGAAAATATTCTATTTTTGGTTTTAATTTAATGCATTGTTGTTCCCAGCATAACACGATTTTAATAAATACATACACATGGTATATCATCCAATATGAACTATTCATAAAAATAAAAGCAATACTAATAACAATATTATAATCAATATTATAAATTTCGTTTTACTGACCTGTAACAGCATCTTACACCATAAAAGAAAAGCCATTCACAAAATAAACTGTTCACTGCGCCCGTTTCAGATTTTCTGTCTCTGCTCTCGAACGATACGGTTGAGGATCCCCAAAAAAAAAGCTCGCAAAACCTCACTTTAATTTACGATTTATTTTTCTTTTCTTTCCTTTACATATATACAGGATGTCCCAAACCTAAATGTGTAAGGTCTATTCAAATAACATTTCAAATAATCTGTTTCCCTTAGTAAGTTTCCCAGAGATTTATATTCATAATTGGGATAATCCCGTAACTTTTCCTGAATAATTTCTAATGTCGGGACTATGTTTTTTTTATGTAAAATTGATATACAACTTGGCGCATACATTTTTTTGTCGCCATTGTCAACTTTCTTAAGCTTCTGATTAGCTGATTTTTGTTTTACCGAATGATCGACGATATCTCCTGCTCTAATCACTGTGTCAATAAGAGCAACTTTAGTGAGCCCAAATTATTTTTTAAATTTTGTTTTGTGAGGTCCCAGGGCTATCACCTTTTAACCCAGGATAAATATTTAAAATAAGTCTCTGGGTTTGAACATATAATTCTGACGGCTTTGCCATGGAATCGGCTTCCACATTGTCTGTTTCATTATCAGAAACATCAAAACTAATTATTTAAACAACTACAGTAACAACGGCAACAACCACTAAATAGTTTAGAAAATCACGATTCTCTAACACACTCTAAAAGACACTCGCTAAAATTCCTAAGTATGAAGAACAAACTAAATTTAATTTCTTCTATTTTAATAACCAAGCCATACCATTGCCAAAGTTCTGATAATTTAGGGGGCAATGCAGACGCAGGTGTCTACAGTGGACCAGACATTTTTATACACTATTTTATTTTTGCGTCCACCAAATATTATTTGATCGACTAGAAGGGGCTGTCTGGGAACGTGCAGGCGAGAAACTACTCATCATAAAATTAAGTCATTTTTTTGGGTTTTATTGGTGAATGTGGCAGAATTTGCAAATACTTAACATAGAATGGAGCTTACTTATTATTTCTAAAGAAAATTTATATAGACATGCCCTGTCTATATTTTGGCTCTAAAGAGGGCGATTTTTTGCGGCAATTCTTAACCTCACAGTTTTTTAAGAACCCTCCACATTGGCGGAATATTTTCCCTTTTTCGCACCTCAGCCATTATTTTATATAAGGTGGGTATTTTTTTCTTAAAATTAAATAAATGTTTAATTCGTCTTACAGCGCTCAATTCAACACCCGATTCTTTTCTTCCGTTTTTTTCTCGGTGATTTCATTGTCCCACTTTTTTCCTCACGTGATAATCTGTAAAATTGTTGACTGTCCGATCTCAGTCGTTTTTGAACACATTTCAATAATTTTTGTTGGGTTTTGAAGTTTAAGGCCATTGTAGATGTTATATAAGAATAATAACTCTTTCATTTATGCACAGAGCACCTTTACTAACTTTTCACAATATCAAAATCAGATACGCTAGCCATTTTCATTTCGCACCAGAAGATTATTAAACACTAATATAAAGGTTGTTAAAGGCAGGTGTGTTAGCAATAATGTTTGTATGAAATTAAAAGCAGGTAGTACGCCTGTTTTATAGGCCGAAGCAAGGTTACTCTTTTATTACTTTCTGTAATTATTGTGAAATTAATTTTAGCTGAAAACAGAATCTCGTATATTTTCCATGTTATTTAATATTCCATTGTATGTAAATCCCTTCATATATAAAATGCTTTGAATTCGATTTTACAAATCACAATATTGCTAAATGGAAAAGGTCGATGGGGATTACTGAGATCTCGAAATTTAGTCGTCATCAAAACAATATTAGTCAAATCTGGCCGAGGCTGTCGTCGCTCCCTATACTAGCTGAATGCGGAAATCCATGTCTCCCTGATGTCATTTATTATTCCAATTGGCGTTAAAATTAAAAATTCATTAAACCGGAAAACATTGATATAAATCATATTTTATGCTTCGACTCCTATTTTAAAGCGCACAATTTCGCTAAATCAAAAGGGTCGATGGAGATAATGAGAATGTATTTATCACTTTTATGTTTTGGGCATTAACGTTGATGGCCGTTTTAATTCTGAGAATCATTTAATGCTATCAGAGCTGGAGCATTCAAGAGAAGCGATCGATGCTCAAACTTCCAAGCACTTTACAGAAATGGCTTCAATTATCCAAGTACAAATTACTTGCTTTTAAGAAAGGATTGCAAATGATAACTTACTTTCATTGCTGAAAGTTTTTATTCTTCTGATATAATCTAGAGTTAGAGCAGAATCGAAGTTTAGTCTAACGTTACTTACAATTTGAGTATAAAGAATTCTCCTTTGAATTTTGAAATAAAAAGTTTCCAGAGTTATGAATCACACATTTTAAACGCCCCGAAGTAGAAATTCGCATTATAAATCTTAGAAGATATGTGGTGTAGTACGAATTCATTTGTGTTCATTATTCTACAAAAGAACAACTACAACCCTGTTGGGACTTTTAATAGTTAATCTAGCAAAAAACGAACTGGTCATTACCTAACATAAATGGCAACTAAGAGTTACCTCGTTAACCAGAACGATTTCTAGCTCCAAGAATATATGGTGAACCATCTAGAAGTACCTAGAACTTTTAATGGACGTTAGCTTTTCTTGGAGAGCTCAGGTTGGAGAGACAATTAAAAAGTCAGTGAGAATGTTCTGGCAAGTGAGAAAAGTGGTGGCCGTAACCTGGGGGCTCAGTCCAAGGGTCGTACACTGGCTGTATAGTACGGCCCGAGGATTGTGTATTGCTTGGTCGTCTAGCGACCCGTGGCGGAGCACAACACCGTTTGTCTGAAGCTCGCAAAATTTTAAAGGCTGGCTAGCCTCGCCATCACAAGGACCATAGTAATAACGCCAACAGCAGCATTAGATGTTCTGTTGGATCCTCCACCACTCGACGTATGGGGCATGCAGGAGGCTATACGTTCTTACGATTGTAGGACAATGATATCCGGAGAGGGAATACTGAGATTGAATGAGCATCCCAACAAACTGACAATGGGACTGTGGAGAGGTAAGAGTTTGCCGAAGAAGGCATTTATATGTTACACCGATGGCTCTTGTCTTGTGGGACAACAGTCCTCTAGAGCAGGAGTCATCTTGGAGATGAGCAGCATTATGGGAAAGTTTCCCGCTAAGAAAGCACGTGCTCCAAGCAGAAGTGTAGGCGATATTGAAGGTTACAGCAACGGACGAGGTGAGACAAAGAAATAAAGAAGAAGTAGTAGTTTGCACTGACAAGCAAGCTGCATTCAAGACAGTCTGTACACCCAGGACCAACCCTAAATTAGTCCAGGAGTATGAAGATGCCTTGGAAGGGCTGGCACAGAGCAAGATGCCGGCACACAGCAGGCAGATAACCTTGCCAGGCTGGGCTAATTGGGGCGGCCTTTTAGGCCTTTCTAGAGGCCAAGTAGAATTGGTAATCAGAGAGTGAACTGATCAGGTTCCTTTCAGCGAAGCAGACAGGCCAAGAACGTTATTGTTGAGCCGGATAAAACCAGGAATGAGTGACAGGCACCATCCTGGTGTGAGTTATTACAGACCATAGAAAGACACAAGAGCCTGACGAACCTTGAAGGTGGTGGATCCTGCCGGGATTGTGTAGAGAAGTATGAAACCTCTCTTCATTGCCTGAGCAGATGCGCAGCGTTTGCAAGAACGAGGCATGTCCACCAGTGGTGGGTGTGAGTGGTTAAGAGGATCTGGCGTACGCTGCAAGGTCCTTTGATCTTTCCTCAACTGCTACTCCACCCCTGAGTTCATTGCTTTAACCTTAGACGGATAATTTTTAAGGTTATCCTCTTTTGTATCATACGCGTCAGCATAATATTCATTATTTGATTTCAGTTCAGTGTGGAATTGAATGGGACTTGAAAGAAAACGAAAGTGTAATTATGTACAAAAATAATTTAATAAATGCCGAATCAGAGAAGCGTCCCATATTTTCAATCAATAATTGAGGGCATCAATGCACAAAAAGGTTAAGTCCATTCATACAACATGTCGAGTAGAGTTCTTGTGGGTAAAATAATTAGATGTTAATAAATTTTGAGTAATTTAATATAATTAGCTACTAAGGAAAAGGCAAAATAAAGCAAAAAAAGTAATAGACTTGTCTGGTTTATCCAAAGTTTTGATTTTCCTTCTGCACTAATTAATTTTATTATTGAAAATTTATTTCTTATTAATAAAATGTATAACAATTATGTTGGCCTAAACATTCTATGATAAATTGTAATATTTGTTTTTATTCGTCATCGCTGTTTTTGTTTCTAATTATCGAAACTATTGTATGTTTGTGATCGTATATTTTTTTCACCATCTGTACCGGTTCTTACATAAAATGGCTGCAGGTATCGAATCCTCCGTTATATGGATATTGAGGACAATATAATAATTAATCGAGCATTGGTTTTCTAATTCTGTACAAGGTCTTCATCTCAGGTAAACGACAGGGTACGTTTATCATGCTAGCTTTAGATAAGTCAGTATTTGTCACGTATTTTCTATGCACTTTACCTCATATTCCTCAGGAAATGGGTTTGACACGTTTGTGCATTGGATCCAATCAATTTGTACCACCGAAACATGCACTCATTGATTTTGCATAGCTTGTGTAATGGCGTGGTCCAAACATGATGAGAATCTAAATGTCAAGGATATTATATCGTATCGCATACAGGAAGGAGAAGGAGTTCCCCCATTAACTTGAGAGGAGACAGACTTACAGACATGCTCTCCAAGAGATTCACGCTTTGAACAATTTTGCTGAGTATATGCACTTAAAGGGACAAAGTAATTAGTAAGAAAGGAGCTAAAACTATCTGGATAAATGCAACTAAACCGCAAATGTGTCCTTGTTGCACAAAATAGCAAAACTGAAACATAAAACTTAGACTCCCGGCACGGCAATAACTTTTAACGAAAGTCAGAGGTATATGTTTCCGTGACGTGCTTTACAAATTTGTCACATTAACCGCAGAATGGCGAGGAGTTGAAAATTACATAATATACTTTACTGTAGCGACTCTCCTGTGAAAATGGATTTCCCTGAAGCTGCATTTTTCTTTTCTGGACAAAATATATCGAAACATAACGGTAAAATGCCCATTTTCGTGCAAAAGGAATGGGGGTGTAAGGAAAATGGTGGGCGGTTACGTGGAAACACAGCCGCTTTGGGAGATTTATTAATGATAAATGTGCCATTGAAAATCGTCGAAAAGACGATTATTCCATTTAACCGCTTCATCTCAATGGATTCTACGAAACTATTCCGATCTGAAGTTCTTTGAGAATATTAGGATTTCGGGTCTGTTCTTTTAGGTAGCTTGTAGACGTTAAAAAATAAAATGCATCACTGCATTAAAATTGGACCAGTCCAATAGGATTATATCATAACACTAAATAAGAAATCAATATTCTTATCATATTATAATGAACATTCATGGTTTTTGAGATTGAGTGTTAAATTAACAGATTTATTTGGGTCGGTATTATTTATGAGAATAAGAATAATAATTTTGCCAGTCCACATTGCAACCATGTTTGTATAAAACAGTTAGGAAGCTAAAGAAAGAACCAAGTACAGAAAACAGAGACCAAACAAACAATAGTACTATTTTATATGCATATACTAGTAGGTGGTGGTTAAGTGCGGGAAAAATTTTGACGGCGTGTGAACCAAATTATAATTCACCCTTCATTGTCGCTCATCAAAGGGACCGCCCTCTTGTTAGTCATCAGTCAAATTGTGGACCAATCAAATTGGGTTCCGCCTTCTTGTTGACCCAGCAACCAAATAAAAAACCGACTTCGTGTCTTGGATAAACCAATTTAGGAACCACCCTCGAGTCAGCTATTAATCAAATTTCTTTTCCGAGGATTGCTGCTATTTCGAGAACCCTTATGGAATTTGTTAATGATGTTTCTAAAGGGGTTTAATCATAATAATAATTTTACGCTTAAATTAGAGCGCGACGCATTTTGTATAGATATAATATAAGCAGGTAAGCTGGTGATTCTGTGTGGGACAATTTTTGACAGCGTTGGAACCAAATAATCAAATTAAACTCTGGTGGTTCTGTGTGGGACAATTTTTGATAGCGTGGGAACCAAATAATCAAATTAAGCTCCTAACCTCGTTGCCACCAATCAAAGAGATCTCCCTCTTGTCACCTATTATTTAGAATCAGAATGAGGACCAATCGAATTAGGTTCCGCGTTTTTGTTTATTTATGAATCAAATAAAAAGCCGACCTCGTGTCATACAGAAATGAATTTAGGAACCACCTTTGAGTCAGCCATCAATTAAATTTATTCGCCAAGTATTGATGCCATTTCAAGATAGATCCCTTAGGTTCCTATTTAGTCATTTTATTTTCAACAAGCTGGTAATATATATTTTTTTTATTTTAGAGAAATTCATATTCTTTCATGTTTCCTTGACGTTCGAAAAAAGAACCGTGATCAATCCTTACACAAGATAATTGTGAATTGTATATCCACTTAACGTAATCCTGTATTTTCAAAGTATGAGAAAATATATAAATTTTCTTTAAATCCTGCCAAGTTATTCCAATAGAAGCAGAAAGACAATAATTTCTACTATTAAATGCTAAAGTGGTCTGTATAAAGTACCAAGAATAAAATATTATTACATCTGGCACGATAACTACACTTACATTTCTCGTGCAACCGGGAAATGGATTCACATTTTTCAGTTAAAAAGCAAGTTTACTCCTGAATCCATTAAAAAGTTACGCCATGATCTTTCTCTTAGGCGCATTGGCATCCAAGCATTCTTCGAAACTTTGCTTTACTTTTAAATAGGATTGCCTGTATATTTTAGAGCTCATTTTGTCACCCGAAGAATGCAATATTCCGGAAAGTTTACACAGTGAAGTTGCCCTCATAAACGATATAATTTTCAAGTTTCTCGTTGTTCCGAGATTATTTTGCAAATTTGTTTTTAGCTTAGTTTTACAGGTGTAGGTGTATTTATTTTTTCTTATACTTCTTGCCTTATCTTATTATGTCAACACCTTTAATAATTTTATGATACCCTCGTGTACGTGTTTTCCATTTTAGATTGTTTCTTGTTTTATATAGTAGAATGTCTTTTGAGATGGTGCATACAATTCCGATATAATTTGTCAGAGTTTTTAATATACCGTCCTCTTCCGATGATTTGTTTTTTTCAACCCATGTTTCTCTTTAACTTTTTTGTTAAATTCTCTCGTATTATAGTTGAGGCTATCAAGTTGATAGCAGAAATCGATGGCTAGGGCCATAAAGTAATCATAAACCATAGGCGTGCTCCAGCTATCATGAAGTTGATTATGGAATAGTCTTCATGATATAAACTTTTGCTGAAAAAAAATAGAAAATCTTTTTTTATTGATAGGCCAGACGTTATATGCTGGAGACAACAATACTTGAGATCCATCCGAAAATATTGCAGCGGATGCAAAAATATTTTTTATTTGGATAAAACTTAGGTGAACGAAGGGCACATCGTAAATCAGATCCTGAGATCGGGACAAGCTGTCATGGACGGCTGGTTAGTGGGACTAAGGCTACCATTTGGAAAGGGGTGCACGCTTATTTTAACTGATATATGAGGTGAAAATGGCTTTTTGTGTGAAGGTTTCTTAGAATATCAATCAAATTCAACTACAGATTACTATGAAGGAGTGACTGCTGACGTTTTCGAAGAATATTTTTAGCAAATAATCGAATATCTTCCCGGTAATTCAGTAATACCGAATGGATAAGTTAGTGGAGAAGCTTCTCACAACTTCATAGAAAAAAGGGGAGATTATTGCGCGTTTACTGATTTGTGATGGTAATATGGTGAAACAAGAACTTCCGAAAATTAAAGTGTTTATTGCTCATCGCTTACTCGCTGAACTCAATGGAGCTTTTATGAGGACAAGTAAAAAGTTATGTTGTCAGGAACAACAAAACCTACAGGAAAAGTAGTGGATTCATTGGTGAATATAACTGCGGAAAACTGGCAAAAAACCAAACAACATGTCAGAGCAGAGGAGAAAAAAACTGTGGGACCTTGACGGCAATCAAACTGTGGAGTTGAGCCTTTAAATTATTATCTTAGCACATGAGGACTCTTCAGATTTTTCTGAGGATGATTCTATTGACTTTTAATTATTAGGATTTTAGACTATGTTATTGGTTTATTTGCATGCAAACATTTCTTTATGTTTTGTTATAAACTGTTTTGCTTTGATGAATTAGTCTATGTATCAAAAAACCGAAAAATAATAACACGCACATTATTTTTCATTACGTATTCAGCTCTCTGACAATGAACCCACCCACGCCACGGTTCATTTACATTTTATGGGACTAATATTCATTTACCGGCTAAATAAATTTATTTATAAAGAAGATTAAGTAGGTAAAAAGCGTTGACACACTCGACCGCTGTTTTAAATCTTTTATAAGGGCACCGAGCTATCAATTCTTATGAAATAGTTTTTTTATTTATATTTAGGCCACTGAAAAAATAAGGAAAAGTGGTTTTGAAGTAATAATTGTTATTTTTGATCTAACTTTATTTCAAGTTTTTACGTTAGGCTGTAGGTCAATAATTCTAAAAATGTGTCGAGATATTCGGTACTTGGTACCTACAAACCAGTTTGTTTAGTTGAATTCCAGTTCCCACAGAACCAAGAAAAGTTTACATTTTGTTGATTATGTGGCTATTTATCGCCCTGTATATTTTAAAATTTACTTTATTCTCAAAGTTGCATATTATAATAGCCTTTTTGGCGTTTTTTGAATTAATATAAAAGGTTTAATAATGTACAACATTTTAAGCTACATGCAACTATGTATTATTCAGTTCAGTCAAAAATTTCTGGATTTGGCGAAATGCAACTCGTGTATGCTCCCCGTTCGAATTTCGTGTTTTTGACTTCAGTTCTAGTCTGGGTTAAAAAAATTTAAAAATTAAAAAACTAATTCTAGATAAAATGTAGTATTTTTTTGGGAAATATGCGATTTCCCAAAATAGAACATATTTGTAATAAAATTAAGAGCTACAAAGTTGATAAAGTTTTTCTTATAAATTACAGTTGCTGAGGAAATAAAAATTGCGATAGAAAAGAAAATCAAGCAAATACAAACTTTACTTGCTGGAAATGTCACAATTTGCTACAAGAATTGCACTTTTTAGTAAAATAAAAAATATGCTTCTCAAACAAATGAGAAGAGCCACACTTGGCATCGACCTCCTCCGATTTTGCTAATTTTGTGTGGGCATATCACCCACCTAGAGGGTAGTCAAAAGCTAAAATATCAGGTCTCGCAAAAATGTATTGGCTAACCTGTAGCCATTTTCCGTTTTTTTTTTCACATTTTTTACTTGAATTTGGGTATTTTCGATTATACAGTACTGTACTAAGTAGCTGAAAATCAGTTACCTAGTGTAGAATTGACCAAGGAACAAGAATATGGCCACAGATTTGATCTACGACTAATATCTCCAAAAATATTGGCCAAAAACTCTCAAAAGTTACCAGAAAAGTCCCAAATCTTGACTATACGAGGCGGTCATCTTGTAGAGAAAGAACCAGCGAATCCAGTGAGCACACACCCAGATTTTTAGAACGAACCGTTCAGAAATTACTCGGCTTCAAAGTTGAAGGTTTTTGTTTTCTTTAAAAAATCTCACTTTTTGATCTCGTTGGATAATGTCCGACCTACAGGCCTATTTGGCGATGTACCTGGACTTCCTGGAGCAAACCTGCCAAGCATGCGCGTTGGATAACTTGCTTACCCGGGTGCTTCGGCTGCTGGCGTCCAGCGCTGTGCTGTGCGTATGGGTCAGGCTCTTCCCCTCTCTTCCCTCCAACCTCACCTGCCATACCATCTCTCCCGTCCAGTCTCCTCTCTCTGGTCGACCAGTATGATAAGCCTTCTTTAAATGATGCCCTAATCAAAGCCCACACACCATCTGAAACTTTGAGTGTTTTCAGGGAAATGTATGTTGTTGTTCGGCTGGCAAAAAACAGATACATTACAATGGTCACCGACGTCTACAGCGACGAATCAGAAGTGAATGTGTCACTCCTGATGCCAAATCTGCCAGCCAAGGAGCTACATTGGCCAAAAGACATGACAACTGCAACAATTCCACTTCCACATGTGCTTTGTGACGTAGCACTTGAAGAGAAGCTTAACAAAATGTATTTGACTTCCTTTGATCTGGACAAAATGTACACTCTGAACATTTTGAGAAGCTCTTATTAGTTTGTTTCATATAAAAATATATTTAATTACGTTGGCAAGAACCTCATGTATCTCATTCATTACAAAATATCAATACACTATTTAGACGGTCACACTGTACCCCAGAAACATCCCTGACCACAGGAGAGGTACAAAGGATCGAAACTAGGAGATCGGTAACCACCCTCATGACGCCTAGTAGGCAGTCAAAACATCTGATGCCACCTGGTCAACTACGTGAGAGGATACTGGACGGGAGAGACAGTAGGGCGGGTGAGGTTGGAGGGAGAAGAGGGAAAGGAACTTGACCGTGCACAGCATAGCGCCGGACGCCAGCAGCCGAAGCCCCCTGGTAGGCAAGGTATCCAACGTGCATGCTTGGCAGGTTTGTCTACCCTGAACTGCAGCACAGCGCATGTTTGTCACTTTCTGTCGCCTCCCGCTGCCCGCACCAAGCACCCTAAAAAGGCCAGGTACATAGCAAAATAGGCCTATAGGTCGGACATTTTCTCACGAGAGCAAAAATTTAGATTTTTGAAATAAAGCATAAACCTCCAACTTTGAAACCGCGCAATTTCTAAACGGTTCGTTCTAAAAATCTGCTCAATGGATTCGCTGATTCTTTCTCTATAAGATGGCCGCCTCGTATAGTCAAAGAAAACATTTTTTTAATATTTCCCCAAGATTTGGGACTTTTTTTGGTATATTTTGAGGGAATTTTGGAAAATATTTTTGGAGATATTTGTCGTAGCTCTCTCTGTGGCCAATTTTACACTAGGTAACCAATTTTCAACCACAAAAAACCTCTGCGTAATCAGAAATACCCAAATTGAAGTAAAAAATGTGAAAAAAAAAAAAAAAAACGAAAAATGGCTACAGTTTAGCCAATACAGTTTTGCGGGAGCTAATATGTTGGCTTTTGAGTACCCTCTAGGTGGGTAACATGCCCACAAAAACTAGCCAAATCGGAACTGCCTGGCAACATGTGTTTGCCCAGATTTTAGCCTTCCAAAAAGCTAGCCCTAGTGCGCTTATATTCAATTGTAATTTTTTATCTATTTAATTCAACAATCTTTTGGAATAACTTTTAGAATTAAAGAAATGATAACTTACTACTAAAAATTTGTATAAGGGATTTTTACTATTGTTTGCGACTTTTTTCTTTTCGTGAGCTCGGATTTTCATTGTCAAGAGCTTAATGAGTTGCACATTAACCCAAACCAACCCAAACTCATTTTATTAATGTTGTTAGCGGTTTTATAATTTTCATTATATTTTCATCATTCTTTTAACTGTTTGTGTTTGTCTTCTCCAAGATTAATCTTTACACCATCTTGTTCATATCTTGTTTTATTTTAATGCAGGGTGACTCATTAAGCCAACATATCACCATCTATATAATAAATAGGAAAAAATGTTTAAGCAAAACTTATGTGGATCTTAGAGGAGTATAATTTTATAATTAACTGCTGTTCACTTGGAACGCATACACAATATTTTTAGGAATGGAACATCAATGGAATAAAATTAGGAACTACAAAGTTAATAAAGTTTTTTTATAAACTACAGGAGATAAAAATTACGATGGAAAAGATAATCAAGCAGAAGCAAATTTTACTTGCTAAAAATTCCAAATACAAATTTGCCACAAGAATGGCACTTTTTTACTAAAATAAAAAATTTGTCTCTCAAACTAATGCTTGTCCAGGTTTAAGCTTTCCCAAAAGGTAGCTCTAATGACGTCTGTGGTTGTGCTGATATTTACTTGTCGGTTTTTAAAATTTATTTAATTCAACAATCTTTTAGATTTTTTTTAGAATGGCAGAGAAATGATAATTTACTGCAATTTGTAACACGAATTTGTTGTTTGCAACTTTATTGTTTCCGTGTGCTCGGATTTTCATTGTCAAGAGCTTATTGAGTTGCGCATTAACCCAGACTAACCCAAACCCCTTTTATTACCTTTGTTAGCAGTTTAATAATTTTCATTACATTATCATCATTCTTTTAACTGTTTGTTTTTATCTTCTCCAAGATTAATCTTTACACCATCTTGTTCGTCATTTTTTATTTATTTTTTGCAGGGTGGCCCAATATTGCAGCATATCTCCATTTATATAAAAAATGGGAAAAAATGTTTAAATAAAAGTTGTGCAGATTCGAGAGGTATACTTTTATTATAAACTGCTGTTCATTTGAAACGCATACAAACATTTTTTAGGAATGGAACATAACTGGACTAAATTAAGAGCTATGAAGTTAGTAAAGCTTTTCTTATGAATTACAGGAAATGGAAATCAAGCAAAAACAAATTTTACTTGCTAGAAATTGCAGATCCAAATTTGCCACAAGAATGGTAATTTATTATTAAAATAAAATATTTGCCTCTCAAACAAATGCAAAACTTGTCAACATGGTTTTGTTCAGATTTAAGCCTTCCAAAAAGGTAGCTCTCGTTGTGCTTATATTTAATTGTGATTTTTTAATTATTTAATTCAACAATTTTGGGAATAATTTTTACTATTTGTAATAAGAATTTTTACAACTGTTTGCAAGATAGTTCTTTCCGTGTGCTAGTATTTTCATTATCAAGAGCTTATTGAGTTGCACATTAACCCAAACTCCTTTTGTTAATTTTGTTAGCAGTTTAATAATCTATATTTTATTATCATCATTATATCTCATATAAGCGGTGAAAATGGATTTTTGTATAAAGGCTTATTAGATTACGGGTTACCACGAAGAAATTACTGCTGACGTCTTCGAAGAATATATTAGGCAAATGATAGAATATATTATCAGTAACTCAGTAATAATTGTAATGGATAATGCCATCATTCTAGGTTAGTAGAGAAGCTTCCCACAACTTCATAGAATAGAAAACAGTGGAGATCATTGCGTGGTTATTGAGGAAGACATAGATTTGTGACGGAAACATGGTGAAAAAAGAACTTTCGGAAATCGAATTGATGAGATGCCAAAGATTGAGGTATTATTGTACATCGCACATCGCTTACTTCTCTATCACTGGGAGCTGAACAACAAAGCTTTTAGGATCCAAGAACTTGTGGATCAAAAAGGGTTAAAGATAGGAGTGGAACATGCAACATAAACTAGTCATCGAATCTCTTACTGATTTAAAAAATATAATAGGAGGAAGGAACGTCGTGGAGATCAGATCAACTATACCTTTTTAGTAAATTTTAAATTATCTGGAAACTGTGCACAGATTTTCTGTTTATTCGCCTACCAAATCTCGTACTCTCCCATTCGTCTCGTTTTAAAATTAGATCTTTACTCGATGTTAACAGTTTATATTGCGCCGAGAAGAAAAATGACGACGTCTTCGCGTGCAAGTTGGTCACATAAAGAAACCTATTTATGTTTTAGCTTTCCCGCTATTTCGGGGTTTATGCATCCAGTATGCAGAACACGTACATACACAGTCGCATGTTGTGTAGAGTACACGGAATAAAATCCTCTGACGTGGTTATGTCTTGAGGATTTGTCTACTACTTTCCGTAATATGTACGTGTATATTTTACTTTGGTAAAAATATTCATGCATCACGTTTGAAATATTGCTCTATTATTCTCAAGAAATATCCTTACAGAAGCGCATAATTAATCCTTGGGTTTACGGCTTTGTTAAGTTTCGCAAAAGAAAAACTGCGTTTTAAAAAAATCTTTATTTTTTACTTTACAGAGTCGAGTTGTGAAGTTGTAATGCTCAATTACCCAACATACAAACCCAATAATAGTTCACATAAATCTCCAAGTTCACAATCAGTGCAGGTAACAATGCGGTCCCCAGCTTTAAGACAGTGGAGAAGGGTCGTGGTGTGTTATAATGCCTGAGCGCCACGTGGTTAACTTTTCACCATGCCCTGATGCAGGATATTTAGTGAGATTCGACTAATAACCACAAATTGTTCTCCTCCCCACTGTAACCTATTGAGAAAACTTGGAATGGGAAACAAAAAATATACCACCCCAATTAAACAACAATAACAATGTGTATATTCAGTTTTGGTGACTATGCTCTTGAATTAGGTAAGGTATAAAATTGCTATAGGAAGAATACCTTGTATATGTAGCTATATCTATTAATATATAAAGATGGATGGTTAAAAGTAACGGTTTAAATTAAGCATTACTCTGTGTTATACCTACCAAGTTCTATGAATACGAAGACGTGATCACGTGTCGTTTACATACACTTGATTGGTGCTATCAACATATACGGTACACATATGATAACTCCTTGGAGACTTTACTAAATAACACCAAGTCAATAGGCGAGAGGTTATCGCACGCCAGAAACCAGTTCTTAACCGTCATATAGGTAACGGAATATCCAAGGTTAAGTATCTTATGAATGTGTGTACTTAAATACATTAACGAATACAGATCTAGTTCAAGTTCAAATAGTATCCATATCAGAGATAAACTTATATAAATTAGCATCGATATGCTGTTGACGTATGAACAGTTCCAAAAGTATTTATATCACATAATGCTAAAAAGAAATCAAATACGCAATCTGAGACAACGCTGAAGATAATCATAACACGCCAATACTGTCCAGATTAACTGGAGGATTCAGTATACCTATTCTAACTATCAAGAATAACCCCAGTTACTCCCAAATAACTTGAATGTAAGCTATATTTTAGCCAAGCAAACTCCTTAATCACTTAGAACATTAAACAAATTCACGCGAAATTTTGATTGAAAATCACCATAATGCTTTAAAAAAATAACAATGTAAATTCACTGTATAAACTAGATAATATTATAAAATAAAACTTATCTGATACGTTATCAAGCCAGCGTTATCAGCGAGTTCATCCAGGATCCAGGTGTTCGTAAAATCGCTGGAGTGTCAAGATCGAGAATTCACACTTCGTGAGCGTTGAGGCTTGGATCAGTCAACGAGACACGCAGTCAAATTGATGGTTGTTCCGAAACCACCTGTAGGCGGGGAAGTCTCTGTATGCAGCATGAAAAACTAGGAAGCCACTGGAAATCCATAGACCGAAAGGCACCACAAACGGAAAGTAGAAGTCCAAGAAGCAAAACCGAAAAACCCCTGAAAGACAAATTGGGCAAACTAAAACGGTGATCAAATCCAAATATAAAGGAAACATGTACTGAACCTCAACAAATAACAGATTGAACCAATAATTGTTCCAAAATTACTTAAACAACATATCTTAAGATGTTAAACGAAGTTCAAGCGTGTGGCAGCTCTCGAAAGTCAAATCCCCAACATGGGTGCATGTGGCCGAATCTATAAATCTTAACTCATCTACAACCATCCAACAGACGAGAAGCCATCGACGGCAACAATTCTGCTCAAGGGCTTCGTTGAATAATCCCCTTACTAGGACACTGTATATTTCACAGTAAATATCAGTATCTGAACGAAAAATCCCAATTTCGAAAACAACGCATTGAGATGGTCTGATTCCTTCGAGATCACATAAGGGCTAAATTGGCCCTTCCCTAAAATAACGACACTATTTGTGACAAAGTACTAGAAAGTTATGACGTCATACTACCGGATTCGCCAAATCAAGCCATAAAAGGACTTACTATTGAAATGATTTGAATCGGTTAGAAGTTACTTCTTAGATGCTCAGCGGGAATACATAATCCACGCGTTACATCGCAAAATTGCAATCAGTACCCGTAAGTAATAGCATTATGCCAAACAAGACATCAACTTCGAAACAATGTCGAACGGGAAGACCATGCGCTTTTCCAGAAACCTGTCAATTATGCCATTAAAATTACATCCACAGAATTATATGAAAACTGTCTCTTTGTCACAGCGCAGGATCAACTCCGAGCTGGAATATTAGGGAGCTTTAATAACGGATAATCATTGGAATAATCCGTCAATATATACAAGACTACCTTGATACAATTCAATACAATCAGCCAATTCAAGCGAATGAGAAGTAAATCCCACAGTCAAGTAAGGCAACTTAAAGTGGTTCTTGAGTCGATATCGATTGACGGACACGTCAACCGACTATGAGTCTATGGTCCAAATCCGACAAGTGACAAGTCATACTTGTAATAAATGTCATTCCCCAAAATGAAAATATTCCGTCACCTAAGTAAAATAATGGATTACCAAATCTAAATCAACGAGACAATTACCACAGTTTGACCATCAAATTTACAAAAAGTTGGTTCCAATTTCAGTTCTAGTGATAACCCAAACTAACCCTAAATAACCTCACAATATAAGTGCTCATGCATGTATTACATTCGAAATACTCTGCTAATATGTAACTAATCTACCATGACTATTGATTTCTTTTAGACACAATCCTCCAAGAAAGGCTCAAATGCATTCTAGATGCCCAAGACAACAACAGTACTAGCGAAGTCTAAAGCAGAGGATGGCCTATCAAGGTATATTCTAGAACCCACCAGCATAGCAATTAATAAAATAACTTAAATCAGTAATTTGAACCATAATTAGCAAAGTCGAAGCCTGAGGGTGGCAATCAAGGTATATTATAAGACAGATTATTGCAGCAATAAAGAAAATGAGCCAAGTGGTTAGAGGACCATTTAGAAAGGCCACACAATAAGAGAAAACCAAGGAGACAACAACGATATACACCTAAGCTTTGTAGTTTCAAGCTGGAAACGTTATACTGCGTGTGTAAAGTTGACCGTTCACATGAAGGCCTGTGCTTTTAATCCTATACATAAGTATGAAACATTTGCTTTGAAATACCTAGCTTAGTGGGTTGTGTTTTCCCATTACTCGTGTTATTATGTTGTTTATATAATTTTTGTAGTCATTTCAATAAATAAAATGAGATTTTCACTATTACAACAGAAATATGTTTCCCCTGCTATCGACAATGTCAATTTCATTTAAATCCCCTTGGCCATTTTGTCGAGAAAAATAATTAGTTACCTTCGGCATTGTATTGTAGCTTGTTACAAAATACACGCTGCTGCCTATACACTTTCCGTGGAAGTCTTCCTGTTGTGGTCTTCACATTACCTCTCTTGCTGAGCAGCGAATTGTATCATGTACTGGATTGATTAATACTTTGTTGAATTTTCTTCTAATAAATCTTTAAAGGTATCCAGATGATTCTGATGATTTATGGCAGCCTTCCCTTGACTCTTTTTGATTGAAAACCTCATAGTTCAAAATTGTGAACTAGCAGTTGCATTCTGCGCTACTATTTTGGATGAAGAGTTGATGAAAACATATTATCGATTGTCTTGGCATTTCTTAAAAATGTTCAATCGCTAAACTGCAGGGATTACCATACGTGATTGCTTGTTATGATCTTTATAACATTGAATGCGTATTTGCAGCTTATCGAATTATTGAAATAATACAATTTTCGAATGATTCGATTTTGGGCTCAATATATTTCATCAATAAAAAATAGCGAATCAGCTATACTTCTTAAAAATGATGTATCATTTGAACTTATAGACAGGTAGAGTGTTTTAAATTCTGAATAAACCTTCGAAATGACATGTATATATCTGGAACAACAAAAATTGTATATATTAAATATTTATAAGTCCCCACTAGGGAGTACTGATATATTTTTGATAATCTTGATGCTGTTCTGATGCGTATGCCCCAGTATTCAAACATAGTGTTACCATGGATCACTGTCTGGACTCCCAGCAAATGCTTAAACTTAAGTCTGTCTTATTAGGGCATAGTTTTAAAATGCATATCAATGTATTCACTAGAATTCCTAAACATAGTGCAACTAAATCGGAACTTAAAGTTAAAACTCTATACACTGATTTAAGCGATCGTAAACTCATTTTGGCAAGGATCATCCTTGAAGTTCATCCTTTCTCAGTTTCAAGGGTAGAGACATTTCAAAACTTTTCCCAAAAATAGACTTTATATTAAAAATTTTCTATTGCTTATAACGTTAAATGAAAAATTCTTCAACATATTTTTTTTAGTGCTGCAAATAAATGTTTTCCTTGGAAATTAACACCTTAACTGCCATGTGTACCATAAATGGACATAGTTCATTTTGCTCTGTCATGCGTACCACTAAGGGACACATATTTTATCACCTTCTCGGCCATGTGTATATGCGGCGGCCACAACATACATTTAAAGGTATGAATCGTTTGTACTGGAGCAGCAGGAGTGTACTTTTAATAGTGACCCATGGATATTTTAATTTTTGTAAATAATATAGTAAAATGCTATATTCTGAAAATAAAAGTAATTAAATGGTGTTTTCCTTTTTTCATTTAATTATTTTTCCCAAGTACATAAATAGCGTATAAACTACGGGACTAAAGTGTCTTTTTATCCCTCAGCGAATTGTAGCTCTCGCCTTGCTCAGACTACAAACATTTCGCCTCGGGATAGAAAATACCACTTTTGTCCCAAGGTATATAATATACAATTTCAAACTTAAATTTCAATGTATGTCTAAAGAAGTTTAAAAGCATTCTTGAAAAAACGTTGAAACTTTTCACAGATCATTGACAGTCATCAACCAGAAAAATGGCTCGACAAATTTACGGTTATTCAAGGGAAACCCCTTTATACAGCTCGGTTGCTAAAATTTAGATCTTGATGGATCGCCGGGAAGTTTTCGGAGGTCGAATTTGTGAGCCCGAGCGGATTTATTAGATAGACCCTTAACTTTTAAGTGGACAGCTCGATTTTACCTTAAGGAATAATTTCACACTGTTTTGGAACGTCCAGTTAGTAGCTAACACCATGATGGTGACACATTTTTAAAAATTATTTAGATCGAGTAGTAATCAAACTAGACTGATAGGTAGAACACAGTTTTGTGGTAACGAACTAGATTCAAGGCAATGTTTAAGGATGAATTATCTTGTATCTTTGGCGATAATAAGAGAACTAAATGTTGAAAAGAAGGTATTTTTGTGGCTACGTCTAACAAACTCCTTTTAGAATATTACAAACAATTGGAAGTAAAGTCACACATTTATATCAGCATGAAAATCTATTTGTAAAAACATTTATTTGTCTTAACTGTGTGTGTTGATAGATTTCCCGACCGAAAATAACCAATACACAAACACTAAATTTCGAACTGCTTTCCATTATAACAAATTTCCAAAATAATTGATATTTAGTCAATTTCCCAGAATATAAGCCCCGATACCACCGACGCAATTTAAATACTTTTAATTGTTCATCATTCAAATTTATAAAAAAAAAATTGCTTTTATAAATTTTCCTTAATTTTTGGTTTCGTGCAACACGTTTTTCTTCTTGAAGTCAAAAGTAAAGATTTTTAATTAAAATGAAACCTAGCCTCGGAGAGTCCTATTGCAAATGCCCGGCCCCGGTAGTGGGGTCGTTAGAGCGCCACCATGCACCAGTTCTGTCCAACTAAACTGAAACAGCTCCGCTGGTGTTGTGCAGGGTGGCTAGGCCCACGTATTAAATCAACTAACTCAACCTTAACTTAACAAGAAAACACAATCTAAAATTTAGTTTTTTTTTTAAAACACAGCAACAATTTATCTGGAGTAAAATAGCAAGACCTGAGGACGAAACTAATAGAGGACTCGCCAAATCAATTGGCTCTAGTGTAGCCTTGGGCTAGAAGTAGCCCGCTAATTGAGGTAGTAGCCTGGTAGAACAAGTTGTAGGCCTGGTAGAAAAACCTGCTTCTAGCCTGCTAGTAAAAGTGGTAGCCTGAAACCCTGAAATAACCCAGTACGCATTAGACAAAGCCCCCTTACTTTAATAAAAAACTATAGCCCCCGTTGCATAAATATATTTTCTTTATAAAACAAATTCCCCCAAAAGTTATCAATGAATTTTCAATGACCATCAGCAAATAAAAGAAATACTGAGGTACAGTCAACTTGAATATAGCAAAGATAGGTATGAGTCACCCCTAAAAGAAAATATAAGCTTCCCCATATGATCAAAACTCAAGTTACATTAAAATAAAAATTCAGATTTGAGAAAATGGAGTAGATAAGATAATCCAAGAAATGCAAAGCAAATGACGGAATATGCACAAAAAAAGGTTAACACAGATAATGCAATTAAATCATTAAGTTAGACAAAAAAGCTGTAGCAATAATTACCTCGATCGTGTGTGAGGGTTACGGGAAATTTGACGGTCTCGGTCTTATACGTATACGACGAACGTGGAAAGCCTCTAGAAATAAGGGAAAAAAACCATTAGCGTCATGGCGTTGTCCGCGTGCTTCACAGGTTATAGGGGAAAAAATTAATGAGAAAATGCTTACCTAGTACAGTATTTAGATCCCGAAAAATCGGTCGTGTCAAAACACAACGAGCAACCATAATATATCCCCAATGACTGGGTGGAATTAAATCACAAAACTAAATGTGGAGTCTCTGACTGCACTCAAACAGAAAGCTTCTCTTCTCGCCGAACGGTCTAACTTGAAGAACTCTCGATTCGTTTCCGTCAATTCGCCTTTCTCCTTCTACGAGATTAAAAAAAAACTACGCCAGAACAGCAAGAAATAGTAATGGGCTGAAACATGCCAAGTGATTTCGATACAAGGAATAATTCTAAGATAATAAACGACTTAATTCTCGTTTATTATGAGGGTAACATGACGGCGGAAGCCACGATTAATGAGCTAAAATTAAATTTTTCAAGAAATGCTAGGAACTACTCCTATGAAGTAGTAGTAGTAGTAAGGGTGGGGGGGCCGAAGCCCGGTAAGTAGGCCTATAAGTCCCTTTTCACCATCCCCGATCCGCCCTCCCCTACCTGGCTACTTCCAACACCCGGCCCGCACTGAAACGGCCCGTCACCTTGATAAAGGTGAGGACGTCCTCCCAGTCCAGATCCTTTAGATCTTCCCGAGCAAGTGTTGGTGCTCCCAGTATCTTCCTCCTTAGGCGACTCCACCTATCACAAATTCCTATATAGTGGTATGAGGACTCCTCCCCTGTCCCGCAGTTCAGGCAGAGTGGGCTGTCCCTCACGCCGATAAGGTGCAGATGTCTGCTTAGGCTTCCATGCCCAGTCAGAATACCTACCAAGTTCCTGATGTCCTCTCGGCTCTTTTTTAGCAGTCGCCTTGCTCTGGATCCGTCAGGATTTGGAATCATTTCCTTGGCTTGTCTGCATCCTTCTTTTCCTCTCCAATTGTGCTTTGTCTTGTTCCAGGCCCTGTTATTTAGTTCCTGAGAGATTTGCCTTTTACTTAAGCCCAGACCAGGTTCTGGACCGACGAGGTGGCTCGTTGAGCCTTGTCTTGCCAATTCATCGGCCCGTTCGTTGCCCTCGATGCCACTGTGCCCTGGAACCCATCTGGGTCTTACTTCCTTGTGCACAGCCAATCTGTCTAGGGCGTCTCTACATTCCTGAACTAGCTTACAGCTTGCCCTGGGTTTTTGGATCGCCCTGAGAGCGGCTTGACTGTCCGAGTAAATATATATACTCTGTTACTTCCGCCTTGGTTGCTACTTCCAAAATAGCAAACACCTCCGCCTGGAAAACAGTGGCATATCTCCCCAGCGAAGTGCTTTCTCCTGATTTAGTGTTGTCTAGGTATACACCGGCTCCGGATGACTGTGTATTAGCCATCCATGAGCCGTCAGTGTACCATGCGTGTGCGCCGCTCGGCGTACGTACCTGGCGTGACAGCCACTCTTCCCTTGATGGAAATTTCCCTTGGAAATTCATTCTCAGTCTTAATCTGCCATCTGGAATATTGCCTTTGGTCGCAATGATGGGTAGATCCCTACTTATTTTGGCGGCAATAGTCGTATGGCCTTTCCCTGTGTAGTCCGTTCGCCATAGGCCACTGTCGATCATCCTTTTGTGAGCCGCCATTGCCTCTCTCTCAATCCAGATCGGGAGGTCCGGCAGCCCCAGGATGATGTTCAGTGCTGCTCCGGGAGTTGTTCTCAATGCTCCGGTAATACCCAAACAAGCCAGCCTTTGCAGTCTGGCCAGTTTCTGGGCATTAGTGGCTCTGGCCACCGCTGGCCACCAGACCACGGATCCGTAGGAAATCCTCGGTCTTATCACAGCAGTGTACAACCACTGGAGGATGTAAGGTTTTAAACACCACTTCTTACCTACCGTTCTCCTTAGTTGCCACATAATCGCGGTTGTCTTATTCACCACCTGTTCAACGTGTGCCTTCCACGTCAATTTACTGTCTAAAATAACTCCCAAATATTTGACTTGTTGACTTAGGCTCAGTCTCGTCTGGTAGAGTATGGGATGTATAAAACCTGTTAGATTTCGTTTCCTTGTGAAGAGAATGAGTTCGGTCTTCCCTGGGTTTACTGAGAAACCATTCTCCTCACACCAACCTTGAACTATCCGACACGCCACCTGCATACGCTCGCAGACCGTTCTCACGAACTTGCCCGTGATCATTACTAGCCCGTCGTCAGCATATGCTTGTGCGTAGAATCCCTCAAGATTTAACCTTCTCAGGAGGCTGTCCGCTGCCTTGTGGGCAACCCCCTCTTACCCCGGCCTCGACGCGAACTTCTCCCAGCGTGGCGCTGATCTTTCGGTCTTCCAGTGCCGTTTTTACCCACTTGACCAAATGAACTGGTGTTCTCTTGGCCTGGAGGGCTTGACAGATAGTTTTCGTTTTAGCCTTATCGAAAGCTCCTTCTACGTCAAAGAAGAGCGCTAGCGCCATTTCTTTGTTTTCTATTGCCTTTTCAGCCCTTCTAACTACAGAATGGAGAGCCGTTTCAGTCGACTTCCCCCTTCTGTAGGCGTGCTGATTATCATGTAGAGGAGAATCAGTTAAGATCTCTTTCATGATGAACCTGTCAATCATTTTTTCCATTGTCTTCATTAAAAATGAAGTTAGACTTATAGGCCTAAAGGACTTGGGATGGGAATAGTCTCTCTTCCCTGCCTTGGGGATGAAGACGACATCCGCTGCTCTCCAACCTTGTGGAACGTACCCTAGTGCTATGCTGGCCTCGAATACTCTCTTTAAGTAAGGGAGTAACGTGTCAAGGCCCGCCTGCAGCATCATGGGTATAATTCCATCCGGCCCTCCTGCCTTATATGGACTGAACTCCCCCACTGCCCAAGTTATGGATTCCTCAGTCACCACACTGCGGGCAAGGTTCCAGTCCATCTCTGGCTCTGGTTCCTCTTCCCAGTTGGTAGTCTGTACCTCTCCGGGGAAGTGGGTTTTTAGAAGAAGCTCTATCGCTTCCTCTCTGTTCGCCGTCCATTGTTCGCCTGTTTTCAGAGAGCCAATCTCTTTTTGTCTTTCCGAGCCCAGCAGCTTAAGCAGACGCGCTGAGTCCGAGAGAGACTCCATCTCTCCACAGAATTTCCTGCAGCTGTCTCTTTTGCTGCGTCGGACCTCGATTTTAAATTTCCTTCTGGCTTCCAGATACACATCCCAGAGCTCCTGCCGCCCTTCCCTGAAAGCGTGGCGGTGTGATCTTCTCACGTCTTTTTTAAGACGGTCCAGAGTATCACTCCACCAAGGCAGCCTCTTGGCGCTCGCTTTCTTAAGTGGGCACGCTTGTTCATAGGAGTCGACGATTACACTGTTTAGCTTTACCACCTCAATTTCTAGTTCTTGTTTTGATGAAATAGCCTGCCCTAAAGTTCCCATGGACATTACCAGACTTTCCCTAAATTTGTTCCAGTCTGTTGCCCTCGGAATTCTTTTCAGTGGCTTCTTCATCTTACGGATCATTCTATGATCGGACATAGTTATGTCCCTACTTACCCTCCAATTGACTACCTTTTCCGCAAATGCTCGAGTTACCACTGTAATATCGATAACCTCCTGACGAAGCCGATTCACAAAAGTTGGTTCCGCATTTACGTTAGCTACTTCAAGGTTTTCCGATACGAAATACTCTAATAGAGCCGTACCTCTCGCGTTAGTGTTAGTGCTCCCCCAAACGATATTATGCGCGTTTGCATCACACCCCACGATTAGTGGAAAACCTTTGTCTTTACTGTATTCTATTAACCTTATTAATTCTTCCGTTGGGGGAAGTTGCGCGTTATCATACGGAAGATATAAACTACTAATTAATAACTTATGTTTTGTGACACTCACCATGTATTCCAGCAGGATCACCGTAATGTCCCTGGAGCTTAGTTGTGGTAACAGAGTTCCCTGCAGCTCCCTGGACATCACGATACATGTCCTCGGCCTCTCTACTCCTTCACACCCGGCCAAGATGGTAAAGCCGGGGGTCCCAAGTCCCCTTATGTTTTCCCTAAAAATGTAAGGTTCTTGCATTAGTACAATCTCTCCAGATTTTCCAGCCATGATGCTTGCCAATTCAGCACTAGCATCTCGGCCATGGGGGACACCATGGATAGGGGTAGCCACCTTACTTGGCTATTGCCTGCTTCCTGATGGTTTGGAAGTCTCGGCTGAAGTGCCCCGCCCGGTGGGTGCTCTCCGAATGGTTACCCTGTAAACTCGCACAGCGACCAATTCGAAGAACACAATCCACCCGGCCAGCTCTAGTCTAGCCACGACCTCCCTGCTCACCAGGAAGTGAAGGCGCCAACTGCTTGGTTGGCCTTCGGTCTTCAGATGCTGCCACTCCGGAACACTCAAGATGGTGTTCTGGATGGCTAGCATCTCGGTGACATACTCTATTTTCGGCTGCTCTAGTGTCTTCAAGGTGAAGACAATCTCCACCGGCCATGGGGCGTCCTCCGATTTCACGGCTGTGAAGGACACTTCTCCCTCGGTCAGTGGCTGACACTAAATTCCTACGAAAATGATAAACCTGTAAAAACCTAAATCGAGAGCGACAATCTCGGGAGGATAGCCCATCCCTATTACTCGGAACGAACAAGCAAACATTACAAAAACTGCAGCCTGCCGTGTGAAGAGATAAATACATGAAGTAGAGGTCCCAAAACGATCTAACGATATCAGAAATGATCGGCCGGTGATCGGAGTCCGGCAACCAAAGGGTTTAAAAAAGTTATGAAATATATCAACCGACAATAAAATATGAATCGACGAGTCAAATGCAGCGTATTTGCGGGTTTTATTAACAGAATTCTTAAAAATATAAATCGGTTCGCTGGTAGTTTTACGGTAATGTAATATAAATCAAGCCAAGCTATCCTAATATCAACTAAAATAAATATAGTCACAACGTGTTATAAGTGCTAATACAAATATGTCGTTAACCCATACATAGAATAGAGTTAATTTACATTAAGAAAGGCGGCAATTTCAAGCGTATTGTCAGCATATCGAATCAATAAATTTAGAATTAATAAACCGATGAGTGCAAAATACAGCATATTTTTTTTCTAAATGCGGCGTATAAATGAAATTTAAAAATATTTGACACTGGCAAAATCGGGCTGTTACATTCGTATAAATTCAATATTAGTTATGGGATAACTAGCGAAGACGCTTGACGCTCGCAGGTGTCGGCGTCGGTAACTTCCATTAAAAAAAAATTTTTTTAAGCAATACTTCAGCAGTAATTACTAAAAAGAGAAATATCAGCTTTGATTTTTTCTTAGAATATTTCAGTAATAATTCAATGTTTCTCTAAATTTATCGACCTATACATACTGATATGACCGAATGCAGGACATTCCATATCCATTTTAAAACCGTATAGTCTAAAAGTGTTCGATGTCAACTTATGATTAGAAAATATCCCGATCAGTAAAAACACTAAATAAACTATTTCCAAATCTAATTCCGTCGTATTAAATGAGCGACAGATGCCATTCCAAAAGCACGCCATGTCACTGCAGCATTCAAGTGTGCCGCGTATGTCCCCAGTGTTCGCGATGCTTAGAATGTGCAGTGCGATGTTCAGAATGTTCGAGAAATCCCGAGTGTTCGCAGTGTACCCGCCAGTGCACTCGGACAGTTTCGCCCGGTCCGAGTACGTCACGATCTTGTCCGCCCATCTCGCCCGGGTCGTCACGATGTGCTCCGATTTCACCCGGAAATTCCCGAGTACCGCCGCTAAGTCCGGCTACATCGTTGCCGCGATGGAATTCGTCAAAAGACCTCTGGATCGGCGAAGAAACCAGGCGAAACATGCCCCCACATATTTATAAATATTATTGGCAAAGAACTATGTGTTATAGGAGGCAGAGCTTAACTAAGGTAAGATTTATGCGATTTACTAATGCTAACAAAAGATTGCTGCATCTGTGTGATTCTGTTTATATTGCCGGTGCCGACGCCGGTGGTGGTTCGCCTGTATTTTGAACCTGATAAAACCTGTATGGAACGCTTATTAAAAAACTTATTTTTGATATTAAATGCGATGTTGCCAAGTTATGAATATTTTTTTTGAATGAGTAAGTGTTGAGTGGTAAAAAGGAATCCTAAAAACAATTTAGTAATGAAGAAAAAATACAAAAATTATTTGGAAAGTTGACATAATGTTTGTGAAAAATAGAGTTTTAAAAATAAAACAATATTCGTTGCGGTTGCAATAAGCGTATTGTTAATGCATATGTTACAAAGGGTTTACAAAACATATACAATCTTGTATAATAACCACCCATTTGGAGGATAAAACTTGTTGAAAATCATTAAATACTGTTTCTAGATCTGTATTTACAGAAACAATAATGTAACTCGAATTAAACGATTTTATATTTTGTGTGCTTGAGAAACTAATAGATATAAACCATACAATTCCTTATTAATTTTAATACAAGAATATTTCCAGAGAGCGTTTGCTAGCATGTGGATAATTTTAGGTTTAATTTCTTCCAAATATAACTTAATTCTTACATGATACAATTTTGTTGAAAGTCTTGTAATTATTCTATTTATGAAAGCAGTTTTTACAACTTCAACTCCTGCTTCTACATTAACTATATGTTTATGACTGAACCTATGAGAATGAGGAGGAAATATTTCCACCGCAATCTTCACAGAACAAAGTCATTGTTAGGACTAGTACAAAGTTCTAGAGACAAGGATTTTATTTCCTTTCTTTCGTAAAACTTGTTCTATTAACCCTGAGGTAGTTGCGCTAATATTTAGTATAGAAAGGTCGCGTGTGGATTTACGCTCCGGACAACTAAAAATATGAATTTTTTGTTCCTATTGCATTTTAGAGAAATTAAAAACTTTTTAGAAACAAGCTTTTATTATGCACTAAATAGAAGAAAATGAAACTAAATAAATTGGAAAATAAAATAAAATTAGTTTGTCAATGTCGATTGACTAACCTCAAAGCTTGTCGTTAGAAGAACGCATTGACATTAATTTGATACAATTACTGGATATCTTGCCCGAAAGTTCCCGGATATAAATTTTCAATCGAATCGAACCATATATAGAATTTGTCCGCCATATTGTATTCACCATTTTGAATTTCAAAAATTTTACAGCAAATTCGTAATCCTACCTACCTAATGTAAATTTTCAATTGAATTGGACGATAAATAACAAAATTTGTCTACCATCTTGGAGCCGTCATCTGGAATTTTAAACAATTGAATATATGTCAAATTGTGCTGTCACGCAAACTATGTAAGCATACCAAATTTCAAGTATGTCGCACATTTAAAAGTGGTTTTAATTCAGCTTGCAAAATGTGACCTCTGAATAAACACTAGAACGTTAACAGTCGTGCGCGGACTCACAGTCCGCAATCTAAGTTTGCAGAAGACAACTCCTCTCCACCAATTGGAAATATATATTAATCTATTTGTCGCGTTGAGCCGAGAAGCTACTTTCCAGGGCAGTGACACGCTGCTGCGGAAATCGGAAATATCGCCAACAACTGATGCACGCGGAGTGAGAGTCCACGCGCGACTACTGCAGGATTAAGAAAACATCAGGCTGTTTAGTTTTCTGAAATTACCTTTCATAAAAACATCCACATATAGGACGCCCTTAAAAATATTCTAATATATATGTTGATCATTTGCGATTTTTACTTGACATATTTTAAACAACTCAATAGTCCAATTCGGCGTTTATCTTTTCGAAAAACATGTTTATATTTACTTATTCGAACAATATCGCCAACTTTGAATTTTGCTTACCAGCAATTTTAATATATCCAAAAACAGAACTTTTTCTCGATCGTGTTATTTACATCTTCCAGTTTCATGTGGATCGTTCTATGCTTTGCGCCATTGTAGGTATCTGTAACTTGTTCTAAATGGCTCTCATTTAATGTGAATAGTCTAAATAGTTTTTCCTTTTTGCAATAGATGCTTTTAAAACACTGAACGTGCTATAGTAATGTATCCCATATTTTTTCATCAGATTTTGAAATAGGGCATTATAGTTTTCATTCCCATTATCCGAATTAAGTTTTTTAGGAATTCTCTTCGACATTGTAAACTAGAAATCGTATTCACTAAAAAAGAATACTCAGTATAAAGTTTGAACGTGTTACCAGAAAGCGTTTGCCCTAAAGGTGCTACTAACCAGATGATCAAGTTGTCGTTTACTGGATTTGCACGTACTTTTATACTGAAATTTGTTGAAAGTTTACTGATTGTTTTTAAAACATGTTTAGATAATAATTACAATATTTTATATATGAAGATCAAGTATCGAGTTCAAACTTTAGACTGAGTGTTCTTTTTTAGTGAATACGATTTCTAGTTTACACATGCACCCCTCCCTCTTGCATTGGTCCCCAATGCAAAACATCTTTTATGGTTAAGTTCAAAAAGAAAAGAATCTCCCTAATAAATAAAGATTTGTTAGCGACTGTCAAAAAAAACTGTTAGCGTAGAGCCGATCAAAAACTTATTTGTGATGAGTATGTTTAAAAGAGTGGAACCTCCATAAATATTAACGAGTGGTCCTCAATATTCGAATAGTCATATCGTTCCGTACATACTTAAATTTAAGTTATATTTGAGCACTTTAAACTTTCTGGCCTATAGCTTAGTTCGGTCCTGGATTCCAGCCAATGGTTATCCATGGATGAAGGTCCCTACTAAGTTTAAGATCCTTGCCGTGGGTCCCCATTCGGCTGTTATTTGTATCAGGCCTCTATCTGAATTAGTTGTTGGCCGATATTGCATAGTGCTACATGTACATGTAAAAAATATATACAAAATATGAGTACTTAAGATTGACATTTTCTTCTCATCCTAATGTATACAGGGTGTTGCATAATGTTTTGAGGAAAATTTAAGGGCAGATTCTACATCTAAAAATATGAAAAGTTCATATAAAGTTGGGTCCGGAAATCCTCCGTTTTCATGATACGGGGTGTTTAACTTTTTCCGGCTTTAATAGTTTATTTTACATTTATCAAAAACCCGTTGAGATATGATACACGCAAATGTATCATTAAAGGTCACATTTACATGTACAAAATTGTTTTCTAAAGCACTTACATCAAAATAAATTATTTTATTATTAAGCAGTACGATAATAAGCTATCGGGCTTATTATTGTACTGGTTAATAAATTTTTTTTATTTTGAAAACGGTGTATCAGAAGGAAAAAGTCCAAGAAGCTCTTTTTCAGTAAAATTAATGTGGCTTTAAGGAAGTCATACTAATTTTTGTAAAAACCAGTGGCACACAGTTTTTTTCGCTAAACATAGAGACGGGCCGGCACGAATGCCACTGACGTAAGTGATTTAGAAAACAATTTGGACATATAAATGTGACCTTTAATGATACATTTGCGTGTACCAAAACTCATATCAATATCTCAACGGGTTTTCGATAAATGTAAGATAAACTATTAAAGACGGAAAAATTTAAAGACCCCGTATCATGGAATCGAAGCATTTTCGGACCCATGTTTATATGATTTTTTTTTCATATTTTTAATGTAGAATCTGTACTAAAATTTTCCTCACAATATTCTGTAACACCCTGTATATATGTTTCCTTAAAAAAATTTTCTGTAAATATTTTACTTTTATCACTCGGTAATTTTGATTGAAAATTATAATTCTTATTTGAATCATACTGTGTACTTATAATAATTAATTATATGATTTTGTTTTTTATCACTCGTTAATTTTGATTGAAAATTATAATTCTTATTTGAATCATACTGTATACTTATAATAATTAATTATATGATTTTGTTTTTTATCACTCGTTAATTTTGATTGAAAATTATAATTGTCATTGAATCATACCGTATATACTAATGAAAAAGATTGTTGACCGTTTGTGATTATATAACATTGATAGTAAATATTGCCGGGATTGTTTAGAACAATATTAATTAATTACATTTAATACATGTATGGGTTATTTACACCTTTTGACTGCCATCAATTATATTGACTTAAATGATGATTTGAATTGGATATTAGTATTTATAATTATTATTATCCTTCCTAGAGTATCGCCATTATCTAGGAAGGCTAAGGGTTGATTTTCGGTGTAAATTACCTCACACAAATTACAAGTTTTTCGCTTAGTATTTATAAAAAGATAGATACACTTTTACTTATCATTAATATTAGGCGCCTTTTGATGACTGCAGGGTTGTGTGAATTTAGAATTGTATGTACCGTACGACTGTAATTCTCCTTATTCCATCCATGATTATTTATTCCATCTTTATGTTGGCTTATTTTTATATATTTACTTAATCTAAGTTTTCTTCTATCCATGTATATATTATTTTATTTCGGTATACCTATGTTTCTCTATTTTAAGGGCTCTTATTATTTCTATAATTCCTTATTATTTAATGTTTTATTTATTTCTACGTATTGTCTCTATCTCTATGTATTGTATGTATCAATACTTTTGTGATGTATTCTTTTTAATATTACTTCCTCTCTTTAACTTTTAACTTGTGTCCCTTTATTTCTATTACAATATTCTCGTCTGCTATCTTCTCATATACTGTCTACTTTTCCTTATAACTTTATATATACATCTATACATATGTATCCCTATGTGGATTCCAATTTCATCTTCTAGGTCGTCATGTTGCCCAAGTGTCTGTTATGGTCTTCCCTATAAGGTACTTCTCTACGACAGTTAGCTACAACATTCCCTTTCTAGCTTCTCCTTTATTTTATTTTAGTTCAGTATTATATTTCTCGTACTCTCAATATTCTCTCTTTTCCCGTTGCTCATATCTTAATTTCTCCTTTTGTTTCTCTAATGCCCACGTATTTTTACAATGATTTCCCCAATGTGGTACCTGTCATTAACACTTGCATTGAGAATTATAATTTTTTCTAATTATTTACACCTCCATTTTTCTCTATATCAACCTTCTTTGGACGCCTACATGTTTGCATTAGGATTTCCTCTATTATCTCAGATACTGATCATCAACATTCGCGCTGATTGCATTATGATTTTCTCTATCATTTCAGATACTTATCATCAACATTCGCGCTGATTGCATTATGATTTTCTCTATCATTTCAGATACTTATCATCAACATTCGCGTTGTTTGCATTATGATTTTCTCTATCATCTCAGATACTTGTCTACTAGTATATACTTATACCTATTATTGAGTTGAGCAAGATTTGTGGCAATGGTATCATTCAAACCATATTAAATAAATCTTGTTCTAATATAATATGTCTTCATATAACCATATCTGCTTATTTAACAGACAAGCACTTCTCTACATTATCCTGTCGGAATCTGCTTGAGCCATTCATGAAATGAGAAATCAGTTAACATAAGAAGGATAATGAATCAGCAACAGCTTACAAACAATATACAAATAATTAATCTGTAATAGATTTAATTAACGATAACATTGCGAACTTAAATTCAGTTCGAACTTTTCAATTGGATCCGATAGATAATAATTTGCAGGGCGTTTCTAAATGGAGACTAAAATTCGAATCCCAGAGAACAATTAGGGCCCAAATTGAAAACCGATAGTTTGCCTGTTTGACACGGAATAAACACGGGCTCTTGCGTTTGTGGGGGTCCTAAGTTGCAGTTAAGGCACATTTAGCGCGTGTTAAACCCGAGCCGAACAATCTTGGAAACGGAAATAATTGGATAGAGTGTGTCGCCCTGATGTCGCCCTTACACCGAAGCCCTCTTCCAGATATTAGACTAAAGTTTCTTGAGTTCAACTAGCAAACGCCTGACACGCGTTCTGACCCAGTTTGAAGTGAAGTTTGTCAGCAAAAAGTAAATATAATTAGACGTCTCCGTCAGTAGTTGGAGAATCTGGGTTATATCCTAGAGGAAGCAGAAGCCGCAAGTTGCTACTTAAAATTAATAGCTGAAGGATTGTGAGAAAATCTGGCAACCTGACTTATTAATGTTAGATGCTAGTAATTCCCTAAGAATGGTGAGTATATTCATCGAAAGTGAACTTATAATTTTAACCGTTTGCACAGTCAAGTGTTGAACCCCACTTACCCGAGCCGCTATATATCAGCCATAATTATTCCGGTGCGACGAAATTGACATGGGTTTTCTTGTAACACCGTTTCGGGACCGTGTTATCAAGCTGATTAATCCGGTGAACAAGGCATGTAATGAATTGGTGTGTTTTCATCTATGAATTTATAGGATGGTGTCAAAAAATATGAATTATCGGCATTGATGAATGACGAGCATAGTCTAGTCAATTTATACATCATACTTTTCATTTTAACAAGAAATCAGGGACGTCCTTATTTTGTATTAAATTAAAAATATATATATGATAGTAAGTAGATCGAGGTACAAATTATTTGAAAACCTGCATTTTGTGAAAAATGTTCTATCGAAATTGCCATATAAGCAGACATAGTGTAAATTTGCAAGGATAATTCATGTCAAAACACCCGTTTAGTTGAAAGGCATTACATAGAATAGAATACTCATAGTTTCATCGAGGTACAAATTATTTAGAAACCGGCATTTTATGAAAAACGTAAATTTTCCATCGAAATTGCCATCTAAGCGTGCCCTGCGTACCTTTACAAGGAGAATGTGGGCCAATCCAGGTGTAGCTTGCGGAAATTCCCTTTGATCTTCATCGACATTTGGCCTCGACGGATATTTTTATATAAATTTTTGAGTGGCCTGTGCACATGCCGCCGATCTAGCTCAATTTAGTGAAGCCTCGCCTTTACTTTATAAGCAGTCAAATACTGATAGTTCAGAATGAAATTTATAATATTTAAAATATGTTTCGCGATTGTCAGTAATATATCATTTATTCTTTCTTTAGATCTGTCCCTATCACATACAGTCGGACTTGCCGCTGATGTAGTTCGACGTCTGAGGGGCGGAGGAGAAAAACCCTACAAAAACAGGTGGCGGCGAAGGCCGTCAGTAGCAGTAGTTTTGTTTTTAACTGTTTTGATAGGGGCTGAGTGAAATAATTTTTTTTTATCGCATTCTTTTCGAAACTTATTACTCGTGCTGTTGACTATATTTGTAAGCTACCTCAAAAATGTGTACATTGTAAGACATAATTTTTGTTATTTTTCCATTACTCTTGTTCCATTGCGTTTCAAAACAATCATTTCTTTTTCAGGTAAGTCAGCTTCAGAACATTTCAAGCTAACCCAGTTTAATTTGGTAAGTATATAAATCAGCTTCTATTTTTCTCGTAATGCTTTGGGTTAGAGTTTAGACTTTATTAGAGAAGATGAATTCAAATATATGGCATTCCTAATTTCTCATGTCAATAAGAAGGTCTTAAACTTTTCTACTTGCGTCACATTTATAGTAAGTAGTTATTACTCTTAAAAGTGTATAGAAATATGTTTTCAAGACCGGTATTTAAACGATTTGTTCCACAACCGTCGAGGATGTTACTCTCAAGTTAACAAACAATTTAATCATTTTATCGTTTTATGTAATGTAGAGCTTTTCTGTAGTCTCTATGCTATTTCCTCTAATGTGCTTTCTTTCATACGATAGAGATTGTAATAAGTGTTGCAAAAAAATTAAAAACATAAGAATGCATTGAATTAACTACATATGTTCAAATTTAAGAATAAGGAAGGAGGGATGGGATGGAAACGACCTCCATCGCGAATATGGCAAAATTGGCCTCTCTTTGTAAATATTTTCACGTCTCTGCGTTTTTCATTGAAATGAACTGTTTTCCAATTAGCTACGCTGCATAGTTTTCATTGCGAAAACTGTTTTCCAATTATTTACCCTGCATAGTTTTCGCTGCAAAAACTTTAGGTTTACCAAAAAATATTCATTCGAGTTAAGGTTTTTTACACAATTAATCAGTCTATGATCCTCAGATCATCATGAATAAGTTATTTTTATATTTTAATGTCTTTTCCATCTATATTTTGTGTATTTTCAATGTTGTTGCACTATCGTGTTGTCTATATGCGATAAAAAATATTATTGTCCGATGTTCACAGGAACGTAGGCTTTGGTTGTTCTACCGATATTATAATCCTCAAACCTAACTCAAGAGGTGTAGCTCACAGGAGTGCAGTTTCTTGGTGGATATCCGTCTAAAGTACTCAAGTACTCTCAAAATTCTAAGTCAAGTGATGTTAAAAGTTAATTAATGTGCTGAGTGAAATTAATTCAAACTAAGAACACTTAAAAAATTACCTAATAAAATAATCAATGTTAACCATAATTTAAAACACAACACCGTCCTTAAAGAACTAAATAGACACCAAGACTTATAAACAATTAAAACCGTACCACAACCGAAAGGACATGTGTGTAAATTCATTAAGTCTTTAATCAAAAGACATTGTTATTGTTTTACCGAAGTACCTTCTTTATTATCTCTTCTCACCTGACGTATCAGTATCAGCAACAGAAGGGGTGTCCCCTAACGGGCCTTGCACTTAGGCCACCAATTGGGCCCGTTGTGCCCTCAACCCCCATTAGAGAATCTCCAGGATGCCGGTCTTCCTTAAGAATGACGCACTGAATCTTGCTCGATCGACGTCGCGCCAAAGATCCTGAATCTTTCTCACACGAAGGCGGGGCATTCCGTAAGTAGATGGTATGGGGTTTCATCGTCCTCCACGCACCATAATCTACACTCCCTCTCCTCTGCAATTCTCAGCAGAGTCAGGTGCCGTCTAAGCCTACAGTGCCCTGTGTGGAATCCTACTAGGGTCCTGCACTGCTTCTTAGGTAGGCAAAAGAACCCCCTGGCGAGACTCTTCGGGCCCATGTATCATGAGTCTCGTCTGTCTCATCCCCGGAGCCGTCCACATACCTCTTCGTCCCGACCCTCCGTCCAGGCCTCCAAAGCTCTTTCGCGAACACTCTGAGCGATCCCCACACAAGGATCAGGCCCTAAGTATCTGCGTGCGGAGCCTTCTCTCACTAAGGCGTCAGCGGCGACCTCGTTTCCCGGTAGACCCGGTGTCCCGATACCCAGACCAGCGTAACCTTCTTAAGCGTTGCAAGTTCAGTCAGGCAGTCTACACTCCCTTATCAACAAGGAGCGTCATGAGTGCGGCCTTGCTATTGGAGCAGAAGAAAATCCTCCCGACACCGACATTTAAGCCTTAGCGACTCCCATACCTCCATCATGATCGCAAAAATTTCTGATTGGAAAACTGTAGGGTGCTCGCCCAGTGGGACGGATAATTCCAGCCCCAGGGCCTCACAGTACGCATCAGCTCCGGACAGTGTTCCCTTTCTGGACCAGTCTGTGAACCAGACTAGCCCATCCCAGGATCCCGTCCTTCCCTCCATCCAATCCTCCTTCGTAGGGAAGTGGAAGTTTAGCCTCTCGTGGAAGCCTCTCTCAGGGACCATCGCGTCACTTGGCGTACCCAGGATGGCTAGATCCCAAGACAAGCCTTGCCATAGACCACAATGGCCATGGCAGGAGCCTGACATAGATCGATCCCTAATCTGAGCTACATAACCTGCATGCCAACAGAGGCGTGGCATCACATAAAGCAATTTGCAAGTCCTCATAAAGCAAGTAAACTATATCTTCAATTTAAGATATGCTACTACAGTTATCGAGTGCAATATAACATTTATTATTGTTGCATATAAAGTTTAACGAAAAAAATCCAAGTTTGGGTTAGTTTATACCGCTTATCAATATTAAAATTCATCTATTACCTATTGCAGTTTATGTTTACCAAAAAATTATTCCTGATTTTCACAACCGGTCTGGGTATGACTCACAAATCATCATGAGTAATCAAGGGCAAATGTTCCTAAGCAAACTATTTTTTTAAACAACTATTTGAAGTTCATGTGTTGAATTGGTAGCTGCAATCGTATCCGTTATGCATGATGATTCTGAAGATGGTGCAGATAATGTTGTTGTACATCTAATTTTATAAATAATGGTTCAGTGATGTTTTTTATTTAGCTGCAGATATTGCTTAATAGAGGAAGTAATAGCTACTTAGTTATTTTTATTTAACATCTCCTTTGGCCATCTAGAAACTGTTGGGTGGCTAGGAGGATTATTGATTTTCTTTTTGGTGTCCAAGTCACATTTTTCTGCTGATGTATTATTCCACATTGTCAGGGTATTCTTTCCAACTGGAAAATTTTTGTTGCAAGACGATCCAGGTGTTTGCCAGTAAGGGTTGATATTAAGGAATTGCTAATCAGAATATTTACATCTCGGTGTTCTATTAGTTTGCAATAAAACCTTACAGGGCCTCTTTGTAGCTGTTCTGCATTTAGTACGAGCCATTTGGTCTGAGCATAATCCTCATCCCCACCTTGGCAAGTTTTTGTAAATATTGGATTGTATTGAATGCGCCTTGATTTACTTCCAACATTATTAACCTCTGGTTTAAAACTATTAACTTTAATATTTACTGCATAGTTACATCTCCATACTTACTCTAGGGATATAATATGGAAAAAACTCAATTGAAGACCTTCTGGGGTGTCTTCGTCACAGGAATTAATCATCAACTGATACGCAGGTATTTTCGCTTTTCTGGAAGTCATTGTAGTTGTTTTATTTCAGCATTCGTGGCATAAATCGATGATTTCTATAATGATTTGCGAAAAGAAGCCATCTAAAGAGAAGATTATGAGCGTATCTCTCACCTACTCCGCCTTAACTGTTGTCCGCAGTTCACAGGAACGTAGGCTTTAGTTGTTCTACCGATATGCTACTTCTCAAACCAAACTCAAGAGGCGTAGCTCACAGGAGCTGAGTTTCTTGGTGGATACCGGTCTAAAGTATTTAATTCGAATCTACGATAGATCTGTCAAAATTCTAGGTCAAGTGATTTCAAAAGTTAAATAGCTACAGTGTCTTAAAGTGCTGAGTGAAATTAAGATAAACTAAGAACACTTAATAAAATAATCAAAACTGACTATAATAAAACACAACAACGTTCTTAAAGAACTAAATAGACACCCAGACGTATAAACAATCCAAACCACATCTCAAACAAATGGACATGTGTGTTTCAGTAATCAGGTACAGTGTAAATTCATTAACTCTTTGACCAATAGATATTGTTATTGTTTTACCGAAGTGCCTTCTTTATCATCTCTTCTCACCTGACGTAGCTCGATTTCTATTCTGAGCTACATAATCTGGACGCCAACCAAGGCATTTTGTCACAAAAAACAGTTTGTTAGTCGTCATAAAGCAAGTAAACTATACCTTCAATTCAATACATGTGACTCCCTTATCGAGAAGGGAGTAATAAATTTTTTCATGACAATATAATTTATTGTCGTTACATATTATGCTTAACCAAAAATATATAAGTTTGGGTTAGTTTGTACTATTTATCAATGTTAGAATTTAGCTATTATTGCATTTTCCGTTAGCCAAATAAAATATATTGTTACTTTCCACAACCGATCAGGGTATGACTGTCAAATCATCATGAGTAATTTAAATATTGTTTTTTAATATATTACCAACCGATCTTTTGTTCTTTGCAGCGCTCTTGCACTATTGTGTTGTCTATTCTGTGACAAAACTTGTTTGGTTATAGGTTCTTTTAGATAGTGCCAAGGAGAATGGCGTAGTATTTCTCATCATCATCATCGTCATATCTGGCTTTACAACCCCTGATGGGTTTTCGCCGACTCCACCACACGTTTCCATCTTTCTCTGTCCAGCATAATTTCCAGTCCATCTTGTAAGTTCATGGCTCTTAGATCTTTTGCGATGTTGTCTCTCCATCTAAGCCGAGGTCGACCTATAGGACGTTTTCCTTATGGAGCTGTTTCCCACACAAGCTTTACCATTCTTTCATCCGGCATTCTTCTTACGTGGCCCGTCCACTGTAGTCTCTTGGCCTTTACCTCATTTATGATGTTACCACCCGCATACATTTCTTTGAGTTCTTGGTTGGTTTTTATACGGTATATTCCTTTTGTTTCTTCTCTAGTTGGACCAAATATTCTCTTCAGCACTCGTGTTTCGAATATCTTGAGTCGATCTTCGTTTGCAGCCGTTAGTGTCCAGGTCTCGCAACCATATATTACTATAGGTTTTATGATTGTACTGTATATGTGTAGTTTGGTTTTTCTGGCAAGTTCCCTTGATTTCATTAAACCCTGGAGAGCAAAAAGGCATCTGTTTCCGGCTTGTATCCTGTTATTTATTTCCTCTGTGATGTCATTATTTCCACTTATGTTCGTGCCTAGATATTTAAATTGTCTTGCCCGTTCGAAATTGTAGTCTTCAATCGAGAAGTTTGCCCTATTCTGTCTCTGTTACGAACATTCCTATTGAGGTACATATATTTGGTTTTGTCCTCGTTTATTTTGAAGCCTAATGTTTCTGCTTCCTTTTCGAACCTTAGGAAGGCGCGGTATTTCTGAACACTGTATAAACGAAAGAGCTGTTGCCTAGCAAGGGCACGGAACCCAGGAGAAACATAAAAATCATGAACGTTTTAGCGTGAGGGATTTTTTGCTGGTGTTAAGTGCATTTGCTTAAAGGCAACAATGCTTCAGTTGGTATAAAGGCGAAATTTATCCAGTTAAATAAAATGTTTGAGTTATATTCGACAATACAAATGTTCGTAAGAAAACTATATTTTTTTAATCAACTATTTAAAGTCCATGTGTTGATTTGGCAGCCGCAATCGTAGCCGTTATGCACGATGATTCTGAAGATGGTGCCGATAATGTCGTTGTTGTACCTCTAATTTTATAAATAATGTTTGAGTGATGGTCTTTATTTAGCTGCAGATATTGCTTAATAGAGGAAGTAATAGTTAATTAGTACTTTTTATTTATCATCTTCTTTGGCCATTTAGGAAGTAACTGCTGGGTAGCTTTTGGATTTTCTTTTTGGTGTCCAAGTCACATTTTTCTGCTGATATCGGATTCCACATTGTCAGGGTATTCTTTCCAACTGAAGAATTTTTGTAGCCAGACGATCCAGGTGTTTTCCAGTAAGGGTTGATATTAAGGAATAGCTGATTAGACTATTTACATCTCGGTGTCCTAATAATTTGTAATGAAGCCTTACAGGGCATTTTTGTGGTTGTTGGATTTAGTACGAGCCATTTGGTTTCATCATAATCCTTATCCCCACCTTGGCAAGTTTTTTGTAAATATTGGATGCGCCTTGAGTTACTTCTATCATTGTTAACCTCTGGTTGAAAACTATTAACTTTAATGCTACCCCGAGAGACGTAATATGGAAAAAATTAATTTGAAGACTTTCTGGGGTGTCTTCGTCACAGGAATTAATCATAAACTGGTACTCGGTTATTTTCGCCTTTCTGAGAGTCGTTGTACTTATTTTCTTTCAGCATTCGTGACATTAATCGATGATTTTTATAATGATTTGCGAAAAGAAGCCATCAAGCAAGAAGATTGTGAGCGTGCGCAGACTGTATGGGATTTCAATGTGAGAATTCAGATATTTACTTAAAATCCGATGTTTTAATTTTAGTTGATTTTTTTGGGAATTTTAGAGACATCTGCCCTATAACATACGACCTAGATCCATGTCAATTTTTATTCGCTCCAGCTCTATCCTTTTGTGCTGCTCTAAAAATAACATGGATCGCGAATTTCAATATCGGAAAATGGATTTATATCCTATTATATTTTTTAAAGAATTTTCACTATTTTAGCAGTAACGTTTCAAATCATATCCAAATTATTTTCACGAAGTAGTCTTTATTAGCTCCCCATTAGTCTTGCGCATATTGACTGTTCAGTCTCCAAGGAACAAGGCAATTTTTGCAGTTGTGGTGTTCGGGCATAATACACCAACTTGTTGATATCGTCTTCTGAACTGCCTCCAAATTTATCCAGGTTCCTTTTTGCTAAAATTTCTTTTGTATTGGCGTTTGCGAGGATACCATTCTTAACAAGACAAATCATTTTCTTGACAACGGAAATGAAAAACCTGCTTTTTATTGGGAATAAAATCAAAGTTTTTATCGATTTCAAGTGCTGCTTTAAAACTCATCAGTCACTGTTAGTGCTTAATACGCCCCAATAAATCGCAAAACTTACTAGATCCCACGCTATAAAAGTGATTAAAAAGATTGGTTATATTTTTATTGCTTGCCATACTGGGTTGTATTGGCGATAAATATCGAAACAAACAGGGAATGTTGGCAGCGGCTTTTGCGCTATCTCCTCTTTTCATTGAAATGGAAGTATCGTGCCTAGACAAGTGGATTATATGTTGGTGTTGGCCCGTAAAAAACTTTGTTATGAGGGTACGAAACAAAATAAATTATACAGAATTAATTAATTAACGTATACGTGAAGGTAACAAGTTAGCGTTGTGGCCTAACGTAACTTTTCGTACAAGGTTTTAACTATTTAGGACTAGGTTTATTTCCTATTGGAAAAATTCGTCTATCTTTTTTGTTTCTGGAATCCAGAGCATAGCATACAGCATAATGAATTTTTCAAGAGTGCAAACCTTGAAGCTATCAATAATTTTCTGGGATGTGTCAACTAAGAGGATACAATTTCTGATTGTATTGTTAATGTGTCTGTTGAAAGTTTGTATAATTTGGATTATTTTGTGCCTCTAAAGCAAGTAAAGAATTTAAACTTTTTTAGATGGTTTGGCCCCGCATTGAAACGTCTCGTTATTAGGAAAAGACACATGTCTGGATGTAAATTATGTAAGAATAAGCACGGCCGATATTATGGTGATTATGTCAGGGGAGCCTTACGGTAAATCCCAAGCACTTCTGGAGACAAGCTAAAGAAAAAAGCGGATAAAAGTGGATTAAATTAGTGTTACATTGTATGTAGAGTGATACTTTTGCTTTTTTATAACTTTTGTCAGAATTAATATTATATTATATTCGCAGCGCATTTCGATCCATAGGTTAATGTTATTAAGCTCATTTCGGTAAAGAAGTATTCACAACACATGTGCCGTGTTACACGCGACTTATTTTTTGCCCCGCTTTTACTCTTTAACTCTTTTTAGCTTTGTTACTTCGACCTTTTTTCAAAGACATTTCAATTAAAATCTTTACTTTTGTATTCGAATAGGTTTACTCGCTCCACTTCTAATTGGTTTAGATAAACATAATATTAAAACTGCTCCGGGGTTATTGCTGCCATTTATTCCCTAGCTTTTTAGTGAATTCGTCCCCGCAAACAGAATAATTAGGCTAAGCGTAATAAAAAATTTCGTTAAATAACTTGTTTTTACCACTTTTATTCGGGAAATTTCCGGGCAATTACTCCGGCTATGCTTGGAAGGTTTTGCTTTAATTTTGTGTCAAAGGGGCGAAAAAATAATATGTTTTGTGCTTATAATAAATTATGACACTAATTTGGGTGCAAGAGATGTGGTTTAATGTTTTTAGGTTAATGACAAAAAATAGTCTAATTTGAATATAAGTATTTACCTAACAAGTGCAGAATGTGATATTTTTCAAGGCCGCGTCGTTCGAGTGCGGTCAAGTCGTCAAGGGCGAAAAAGACATTTCCGCACGTGTTTGAAACAAATTTTCTTACAAGCGTAATCATTTTATTCAGGCAAACAAGTTTATAGTAAGTTTAAATTCTATTTAATAAAGAAAATAATATCAAAAGAGGAACCATATTTTATTTATTTTATATATAACGAAAAATATTGAAATTAAGTATACAGGAAAAACAGTTTTTCCCATTCATTATCGAAATATAAATCGCAAAATCTATGGTGAAAATTATATGTTCCACTTGAAGTTGGCTCAGATACATTTATTTCTATTTATGTGTATTTGCATTTTTTATCTATACCCAATATGAAATTTGCATTTTCAAATACGCCACAATCATTAATAAAATTAATAATACTTGTCATAATTAGATTACTGTTATAAACAATTAGATTTAATTAAAAGCTACATTATTTTTACATTTTAATACGGATTTAAAATGACATCTGCGTAATTACCATTTTATCCAATAATGAGCAATCAAATGCAACAATATTTTGTTAAGAGGCTTTTATTGTTCACTGGTTTTAAAATGCTGATAAATAGATTAAAATTTGTCACTAATAATAATTATTAAATCATTCGACAATTATTATATTCTCTGATTTCTCTGTAATATTCTGAATAATAATTAAAACTAACATTTCACCGAGAGGAAAATGCCAGGGAAAATGTTGAATTGAAGTTTTGTTTATTTTTATTTGTGCTCATTACTTCTCTATATGCAGTAAGTGTAAATCAAATATAACAGTGTTAAAGAATAGAAGTTGTAAAACACACAAATAAAAAAACAATGTTTTTAGGATTTTTTATAGACCGCTGACGAATGGGCAAAATAAACCGATAGATCATATCAGAGCATCTATAGGCCATCATCCATCATTAACATCTGCGATAGGTTGGCAGCATTGTTGAATTGTGATGAAACTCGGTTAAAGTTGTAACTTAATTTTCATTTTCTCTTTCGCGTCGGTTTTTGCTGCGCGACATCGATTATTAATTATTAACAGCGCCCTGGAGGGCTGTTTGATAGTGGAAACAAGTCCAGTTCTAATTAATACTAACGTTTTTAGTTGTATATCTATTATCAGTTTCACGAGGACGATTGTAGCTTGTAGGTTATTTTTTTGGAGGTGGGAATTATATTTGCCAATATGTGGTTTTATTTTTATTTGTTCGGGTCTTGAGTGAAAACACAAAAACGCACCTTTAAGAATATTCATTTATAAACGGTGTTAATCCATATATGCCCGGAGGTAGAAAGAGAATAAATATTAAAAATTTAGTTTTATATTCTTTATCGGTGTACCCTCAAGAATGATATTTCGAAACGAAAAAAAATGTTTGGATAGTTTTTGAAAATCTGAATATTGCGAAGAGGTTCAGGATATTCAGAAATGAGAGTACTTTTGAAAACGTATCAATTTTGCCTTATCATATCATAAAGATGTAGGTTTTGTTTAATAATCTGAAATCTGTTGCTACCCATACAATTCCTTACAATGTTTACACCTTTATCTTCATCGTTAATCCAATAAAGTCTTATTTGGGGAATAGCCCAATAAAAGGAAAATGCCATTAAAATTTCTGTAATGAAAAGATATGGCGGTTATTATCCTCAGCATATTTTATCGTAAACTCTAATTACTCTAATATAAGATTGACAACTTCGTCATCAACAAATAAAATAGTATATTATTTTATATGGAGGAAAAGTGATACTTTTCATGGCGCGCTCGTGTTTAACAGCCGAACGGAGTGAGGTTGGTAATAGAGAGCAAGCCATGAAAAGTAACTTTTCCTCCAAATAAAATATGCTGTTTTTTCTTCAAATGTCGACAAATTAATGCAAAAAGTCTCTTTTTAATAGTAATAATAATTATTATTAAAGATAAGTGGGTTCGCAAGGCGGCTTAGACCGGTGCGGTGTCGGTGAATAGGCTCAGGTTGTTGCTATAGTAATGTAACATAAAGCTGTCAGTGGACACTGTCAACAATAATAATTATATTTTTAAAATTGCGTCTTCGATTGCGTTTTAATTCCATATTGATAAGCAGTTATTGGGTAAATTCGATTAAATAATAACCAATTTGTTCCTAAATTAGTGATTTTTAGAAATGCAGTCACACATTGAGTGATAAATACAAATTTTAGTTTAATAACTCTTGAGTTGTTGACGCTTATTTTGATGTTTGTTTGTATTGTATCTATGTTGCTATGATAACACTTTTACCTCCGCCGGCGGAAAAGTGAAAAGTAAAGCTCCGGCGGAGGAAAAACGAAACTTCACTGCCGCCTACACAGTCGGGTAATGACGGATTTACTGACGTTTGAAGAAAAAATATATTTATAATGTGGTATAAGGTATTTACACTATTTAATTTTTTTATATTTTCTATATCTTGAAATTTCACTGAGGTGGGGCAGTGAGTATAATTGGTCTCACTTTTTTTTCCATTTCACCACAAGTAGCCCTTGATCGGGAGGTGCGGCTGATATTATTTTCTTTCAGTTAGATTATTTAGAAGCAAGTAATTCATTATCCGACGAGTCACTCAATCTTGTTGAGGAGACTCCTGTTTTAAGGGCCTGGTATATTTTAATGCGACTCTTCCGCATTCACAGAAATGCCATCATCCAGTGGGTCACCTTTTCCATCATGTAGGGACTTGTCGTGATATTTGCTTCATCTTCAAGAGTCTCTTCGGCGGTGAAGACGACGTCTGGTGGTATATACATTATACATGCCACAAACAAAACCTAAAAAATTTAATTTTCTAAACAAAATAATAAAAATATACCAGATTTCCCCATATAACATAACGCATAATCAATTTATATAATATTTCAATTATTATTGTTATATTTACTATATACGAGTAACAGAAATCTATCTCGCCGAATTCTCTTACAGCTTCCTCCATAGCCTCTTCTAACTCATTTTGAGTAAGAATATGCCTATATTTTATGGCAGTGGCACACACACTAAAGGGAGATTCTACGGCGCTGGATGATCGGTGTGTGTGCAAAGATGTTTATTGACACGGTTCTTGAATAGTTGTAGGTTGTAATTAGGGGGAAACAGATGTCCTGGAAGTGAGTTTCACGGTGATGCAGTACGCCAGACAAAGCAGTTCTGGAAAGCGATGTTCTAGGTGTTTCCAGTTGTACGACGCACTGGTGCACTCTTGCCGTCTGTCGTGACTGTGTGACAGGCGTTGCCAGGGACGGGATAAGGCGGGCCAAATCCTGGGAACATCTGCCGTGAATGTGTCTGTAAAACAGGAATATCTCGGCCATATGTCTGCGATGTTCCAGACTATCCAGATTCCGGGTCAACTCCGGGTCGCCGATGAGACGCACAGCTATCTTCTGAATGGAATCCATCAGCTTTAGAGCGTGCATTGGTGCGGCACCCCAAATGTGTGAGCAATATTCTAGGCACGATCTTATTTGCGCTTTGTAGAGCAAGAGCAACTGCTGCGGTGTACACATATTTTAGGAGCTGTTCGTTTTTTGTTGCGAAATAGCGCTTTTGGGAGGCTGATTTTGCGATGTTAGCAACGTGGTCATGCCAGGACATATTGCTGTTGACCGAGAGATCCAGTCCGATTGACGAAGATGAAGGAGTGATCGATCCTGCCATAATGATGTCAGGGCCCTCTTGGTAAACGTGGCTGCTTGGATCTTTGCTGAATTTAACTGGGTCAAATTTCTGTCGCCCCAAGTTTGAACTTTCTCCAGGTCTTGATTAATTGCTTTAGTCTGCTCCTGTCTGCGGTGATAAGTCTCAGTCGCTGGTAAAGGTTTTTCTGATCTAAATTGGGAGACAAGGGTATTGTTATAGGCAAACCTGTAAACAGGATTATTTGTTTCGGTCAGCAGATCATTAATATAGATGAGGAACAGAGTTGGCGAAAGTACTACGCCTTGAGGCACGCCCGCGTTAATGGTGAATATGTCTTAAATGTGTCCATCAACTGCAACGTGCAGAGATCGGTTCTAAGGAAACTGGTAAGCCACCTGCAGAGAGAGGCTGACAATCCAAAGGACGGCAGTTTATTTACAAACCGTCATGCCCAAGGTCATGCCAAACTCTGTCGAATGCCTTCGAAATATCCAACGTAATCGCTCGAGACTCGCCGTAGTTCTCAATTGCCCTACTCCATATATGAGTGACATAGGCCAATATATCTCCTGTCGATCTCTCTTGGCGAAAGCTTTATTGATTGATTATGTTGTACTCGAGTACTTGAGTAGTTGCTGATTGACTACACGTTCCATGACTTTGGAGATTACGGAAAGCAAGGCAATAGTTTGAGAGCGGGGTTCTCTTGCCTTTTTTTGGAACAGGTTGCACTCGAGCGACTTTCCAAGGAGATAGATATATGCTTTTCGGTAAGACAGAAAAAACGGGTGTTAGTTCGTTGGCACACGATGCATGGCAGGTATTTCGTCCGGTCTTGATGCCTTTTGCGTATCTAGTTCTTTAAGTATTTTACGAATATCACGGTGATGAAACTTGACTTCTGTCTTGGTAGTATTGATGTTCGATATGGTGGGAAGAGCTTAGCTTTGGGAGACGTCTAGGTAGAGTGCGATGAAAACATTTTGGCGAGCATGTTTGCTTTTTCCTTGGCTGTAGTCGCCGTGATGCCACGTTCGTCTGTCAAAGGTGGGAGAGACGTTTTTGTTAAGTTATTACTTACTGCCTTTGCTGCCGACCAGAAATTTCTGAAGCCACTGGGGCATTGCAAAATTTATTTATTCTTCATCCTTTAATAATTGTGTTTGTCCTTAGTTTCGTCGATCACTCGTGTGCATTCGTTTCTCGCTTCGACAAAATAATTGCGATTTTCAGCGGTCTGATTTTACTGCCAGTATTATTGTAAGCCTGCTGTGTCCTACCTACAGCTCTTTCGCATCTCCTATCAAACCAGGACTTTCCTTTTCACGAATTATCTAACTAGATTGCAGACCTTAACGATATTTTTCTTCCAACGTTCATTCAGTTTCTGACAGGCTCAAATATGAGCGATTTTAGTTTATGGATTATCCCAGGGATGCATTTTTGCAATGTATATTTATGGTATTTGTCATTTATGTTATTGGGGTGATGTACTCGACAAATAAGAAAAATGCCAATATATACATCTGGTTAGAAACGTGTCGGTATACAGGGCAACGAAGTTTTTTTTGTTGGTATTTTTCATTTTAACTCCGTATGTCATGGGAAAATCATTTTAAACTTGAGACCTTTATTGTCTTTAAAAACCTCTACAACTAAATTTCAAAACCGTTGGTCGTACCTGCGTGAATGTTGATATGACACTTGAACTGGATTTTCAGTGTCTTGCATTATTTTCGTATCTGTCACCGTTTTCGATTTATTTACAAAAATAGCCATCGATGCAAATTAAGTATAGGCTAAGTATGACATTGTTTTTAATTGTATTATCTAAACAATAACTTTTATATTAAATTGAAAATCAGGCTAACTAACAATTAGAAGAAATTCTTAACATTGAATTAATGATATGTGAGAGTCAAGTCATGGACTAACGGATAAAGATTCTAGGAGTATTGTGAATGATGTCACATGAAGTTATTATTCTGTTTCTCAAACCTTCGTTTGCCTGATACATGATTACCCCAAGAAAAATAAATCAAGGCTATTCAGGTTAATTTAGGAACTCTCTCATCTTTATGCTAAACAGCGCTGGCGCACCATGGTGCATTACCCGCATTTGGTTTCATAAGAGAATTGGTATCCGTTCTATCAGCACTGTGTAGTTCCTCTTGTTCGTTATGGCTTTGCTGGCAGAAAAAATGGTCCTGTCAAATAATCTCTAATAATGCCGACTCGCACATTTACTGAAGTCGTTCCTGGAAATTATTTTGTGTACCGAATGTATTTCTTCTGCCCAAAAATAATTAATAGGAAAATTACTAAACCCCTTAAATACCTGCATGACATTTTTTATGTTCGGCACACACACAAAAGGAAAATCCTACACCACTCAAGGAGCGGTGCGTGTGCGGAGTAGACTGTGAATGTTGGACTTGAAGCGCTGTAGGTCTTAGGCGTTACTCGGAAGTCCATTCCAGAGCGAGGCAGTTCTCCGGACAAAGGAGTCCCACAAGCGACGTCCTAGATGTTCTCAACAGAAATTATAGGTTGACGAACAGCTTGTGTCCGACGAGTATCTCTGTTTGGCACAACTCTGAGCGGAATCATAAGTGCCAGCTCGTTCGAACACCTTCCGTAGTAATAGCGATAGTGAAGATATAAGTCCGCTACTTTTCTTCGATGTTCAAGGCTATCAAGGTCTTCAATCAACTCTGGGGTTATCCACAAGACGGGCTGCTCTTCTGTATGGAATCTAATATCTGGAGCAAGTGTGTGGATGCCAAGCTCCACACACGGAAACAATATTCCAGAGATGGTCTTATCTGGGCCTTATAGAGCAGTGAGAGCTAATGAGGTGTATACAATTTTTTGCTCTATAGAGTGCTTCTAGGGTGACGTGATTAGGCCAAGATATGTTGTTATCTACGTTGATGCCCAGCAAGCTTATAGATAAGGCCAGAGTCAGTATTTGTCCTGTCATTGATAAGACAGGTCCTTGCGTCTTTCCTGCGATAAACTGGACATTTTTTTCCTCACACCATTCCACGATGGCGTTCATATCCTCATTGCTGTCAGCAATCTGATATGCTCGCTCGCCTTAGGAACGAGCAGCGGTCATTGGAGTGCGCGACATGAATGAAGATATAAGAGTGCTGTCGTCTGCACAGCGTAAATAGAATTGTTTATCCTGTCTAAGAGATTGTTGATATAAAGCAGGATGAGTTTGGGAGATAATAGACATCTTTGAGGAAGTCCGGCATTGATTTTAAATAGCTCCGCGAGATGTCCATCAATACCAACTCGGATGCTTCTATCCCTTAAGAAATTGGAAAGCCATAGTTCGTATGCTGTCAATTTGCTTAACAATCCGTCATGCTACACACTATCAAATTCCTTGGATATGTCGAGAGCCACTGCAGAGATTCGCCGTAGCTCTCGATCGCTTCGATCGCTTTGGTCCACAGATAGGTCACATAAGTCAGGAGATCTCCCGTTGATCTGTGCTTGCGGAAGCCATACTGGAAATCGCTCATGAAGTCTGATGATTTGAGATATTTTAAGAGCTGTTCGTTGATCAGTTTCTGCATGATGGGAATTAAGGCAATTGGACTGTAGTTATTTTGAATCATTTTTCACCTTTCTTCGGGTTTGATTGCACTCGAGCGCATTTCCATCTAGAAGGAAAGCATTCAGTTCGGTATGGACGGGGAGAAAAGCCTGCATAGTGGAGCTATGCTATTTCTTAAGCACCATTGCGGGAACGCCATCCGGTCCTGTGCCCTTGTTAGTGTCTAGGCTTTTGAATAGTCGTTTCACGTCGCGTTGACGAGATACCAGACCTGGCATTGAGGAATTCACTGTCGGGATAGTTGGGAGGTTTTTTCCTTGAGAATCTAAGGTAGAATTTGATGCAAACATTTCGGGAAGAATGTTCGCTTTTTCTTTGGCCGTTTCCGCTATTGAGCCGTCATATTTGGTTAGTGGTGGGACTGTCGTGTTTAAAAAGCCCTGATTGACAGCTTTGGCAACTGACCAAAAGGATCTTGATCCTTTAGGGCAGTTAAAAAGCTTGTTCTTGATCTGCTCGTTACATACCTCCTTGCTCTCGTCAATGGCCCTAGTCGTGATGAATATGTTTCGATTTTCGACTGTCGGATCTCGGCGCCATTTGCGGTGGGCGGCATTTTTCGCATTGACCGCTCTTGAGCAGTTTTTCCCAAGTTATCGTTTCCTATTTGAGATACGTTTCATAGCAGCTAGAGTAGCTTGAGTTATTTCATCAGCAGATTCCCTATATAAGCTATACCTTTAGATAAATCCAACGAATAAATTATAAAACATAATTTAGAAATAAGCATAATTGTGAGGCTTCAGTTTCAGTTCATTTTAATAATATTTCAAACCGAAGCTGGCAATGAACACCTAAAAATTAATTGATTCGTATTTATTTGACACCATTTCAGGTAAATGTTTTTAATTAAAGAATTAATGAACATTTCCAGCACAACAATATGAGAATGACTTGATGAACCATTGTAAGCGTTTTTGTGTGGCTAATAAATGTCTGAGCAAAAAAAAAATGTCATAATATTCAGGTGTGATTTTATGAAAATCAATATTAACTTTGGGAAAGCATTATAAGCGGCAACGCTCCAGAAAGCTGTATAGTACAGTGTTGACACGTCCTAATTAATTCCAAAGTTTCGAGCTGGGTAGTGCATACTGTATTTAACGAAGCTATTTTGTACCAATTTGAAAATTCGCAGCTTAAATTTATCGTTAAGTCCAACTTAGTTGTTATGCATTAGTGAAGGAATTTTGAATATTGAAAGTTTCCGAGTGGATATGACGTAGCGCTTTCTGCACTTGGAATAGTTTATATGTTTATTTCGCATATCGGGTGATGCCAATGCCTTCATCTAAATGTGTATCTTAGATATTAGTTTCCTTTTCCACTGAATATTATTGTAATTTCTTTAGCATCATTATTGTAACTACCCACATTTTGATCTCAGATTAGATTAGATTAGACTTTTTGGGATCTTCCCAAGACGACCTGTCCACCACTGCGACCTGTATGATCTATTGTGGCTCTCTCTGTTTTTAGAGCGCCTCATCTGGTTTTGTATCTCTGATTATTCTCTATAGCATTGATAATAAGCATGTGTCTACTGGATAATAACGGTACTTCTCGAATAAAAAAGTTGGTTCATGATCATAGCACATGCTTGTTGTCGAGTACTCTTCAGAACAAATAAAAAAATTTACAATGCATCTGTTATAGAATTGACTCTAAATGCTCTCTCAGCAACGTCATCATTTTTAAACGAATACCGTTGGTTGCCTTCTGGTGGACGTTAGTTATGAATCACCTCAAGCAAACGAAAATATATATCCTTAAATTTATTGTCAAAGTGGAACATTACTCATAAAAATGGAGTCCAGAATCCAAAAATGACGTTGATATCAATATTTAGAGGCACCAAAAAGCTAATGTAAAATTTAGTAATCATTACCAATGGCGCACGATCCATTTGTTGCATCTTTACGATCATAAATTTGTTTTGAGATAGCAAATAGAGAGAAATAAGAAATATTAGAATCTTGAGTCAATGTAGGTATAAATAATTAGGAAAACCCTTATTGTTCAACAATGATTCTAATACAATTATTTATATTATAAATTTGCCCCCAAAAAGCTAGTTCAAATGCCAGAGATATAAATTAAATGTTGTTTATTATTCGTCTCAAAAGGCCGCTTAATTTGTGAAATATGACGGGCCCATTCTTTCCATGGAAAGACAAATCCAAAGGTCCATTATTTATCCTTGATTTAAACCCAAAGTTTAGAAACATTGGAGTAAACCATTTTAATAAGCCGGCAACACATTCATAAAGAAAGGCAACAGTTCATTCAATCCCCGTTCGCTTTATGGGATATGAAGTTCTTTTATGGGACTGAGATAAAAGCATGGTATTTTGAATGTGTGGCGTAAAATTTACCGATTCTAAATAAAGGCGAATAAAGTATTAATTAAGGCAAATATGAATTTAAAAATATGCCGTCAACCTACTTCAAACTTAAACTTAAGCCAAAAGCTAGAAAATAGTGGAAAATACATAAAATATGATCAAACTACCACACAAAGAGAATATCTAAAAGAAATGCTCCAACAGCTGGAAAAACGTAAAGCCAACGGAGAGACTAACATCAGGATAAAGTACTTCAGGGATACACCAAGAGTTGTGACTGATAGGATTACTCAAAAGAATGAAAATGTAAGTAATAAAGACCATACAAACCAACCAAACAACAACAGTCACCAAGAAACTACCAAAATTGAGTGAACTAAAAATTCTTTACACAAATATAAACTCAAGCTCAAACTCAAACTTAAACTATTTATTTGGCCATATGTAAATACAAATACACAAACATCGTGCATTGGCAAGACAATAACAAAATTACTAAAACTAGAAAATTTTTTACAGTTTTAATACAGTAAAATAATTATAATTTAAGTTATTTAAGTAAGCTGCAAGAGTATGCAGCTTTTGTTAATATAAAGCAACACTAAAATAACAAAGCTTAGGATTGCCTACCCTAAAAAGAAAAGAATACAAAAAATAGGATCCAGACAATATGTATATAAATAATAATTTGCTACAGTGTTAAGTATGTAAAAAAAAAGAAAATAAATAGTGTATAATTAAAATTTTTGAAAAAAGACATGCAAGTAACGTAATACACAAATACAATTCAAAATGAAACAGAATAAAACAACATATTAAAAATGAGGACTAGAGTTTATCTTTGGTTATCAATATACTCTTTAAAGGAGTAATAAGCGCGCTCTACAAAAAATTGTCTTAATTTTGCTTTAAATATTCTAACATTAAGACATTTAAAATGCTCTGGTAGTTTATTGTACAATGTAATAGCATTGTAAGACAAAGAGAATTCAAAATTTGCCGTCCTGTGCCTCGGAACAACCAAAACATGCTCACTACGCGTATTATAATGATGTCTACAGGTTAAACTAGTAAATTTAGACAGATTGTTTCGTACATACACCAGACGTTTATACATGTAAATACAAGGAACAGTTAAAATTTTTTGACTTATAAAAACATTTTTGCATGATTCACGAAGACCTAGATTAAAAATAAGACGAATTATCCTTTTTTGACAAATAAATATTCTTACAGCCTCACTACATTTTCCCCACAGCATAATACTTTGAGAAATGTGAGAGTATGCTAATGCATAGTTTAATAATGCACTTAGGTCAAGTGCACTTTTCAATTGAAAAATCGCGTAGTAAGCACTGTTTAGTTTTTTTGCCACATAATCGACGTTTGTGTCCCATGAGAAATCATTTTGCAAGTATGTCCCCAGAAATTTTGTACTGTGTGATAGCTCAACTGGACTGTTTGGTAGAGGCTTGCGAACATTAAAATTTAGATACAGTCTTTTTTTCATTTAATATTAATTTGTTCCTTTCACACCAACTAGTCATTCTGTCAACCGCACCTTTAACTTTTCCATTCAGTTCCCCTGGTGTATCAGCAGATACAGTAATGGATGTATCGTCTGCGTACATTGTGACCACCTCGTCACCCATATAGTCCGGCAAATCATTAACATATATGAGGAACAATAGAGGTCCCAAAATGGACCCCTGAGGAACTCCTAGATTTACTTTAAATAGGTCGGACATGTGATTATTATGTTTAATCATAAGTGACCGATTATTCATGAACGAAACTATACAGTTCTTTAGATTACCTCGGATTCCTAGGCTTTCCAGCTTATCTATTAGGATATTTATATTTACCAGGTCGAAAGCTTTCGAGAGATCAAAAAACATCGATACTACATATTTCCCTTGATCCACCTGCTCATAAATGAATTCGTAAAAGTGCGCAGAAGCAGTTTCTATAGAGTGGCCGGGCCTAAAACCATGTTGTCTTTTTGAAAGTATATTGTATTTATTAAAAAATATCATGATTTTTTCAAATATTATTTTTCCAAGATCTTAGAAAAGACACTTACTACCGAGATAGGTCGGAAATTTTCCATATCATTTCGATTTCCCTTTTTAAATACTGGAGTCACCACAGCTGTTTTTAATATGTCTGGAAAGGTTCCATTTACAAGACATAGATTAATTAAAAATGGGAGTTGATCAATTACATTCAGAGAGACTTTCTTGAACAATGCAGGAGATATTTCATCAAAAGAGCTAGATTTTTTATTTTTTAGGTTATATATAGTCTTAATTAATTCTGTTTTTGTTATAGGTGCGCAGAACAATGTGTTTATACATATCTCTGAAACGGTATGAGGTAAAGTTAAGTTATAGCCAAAATGTTCCGCGCTCTGTTTTGTAGCTATATTTGAAAAATAATCACCAAACTCGTGAGCCACTAACTCAACCTCAGAAGTCATTTCGCCATTAATATTAAGTATTAAGGGAGTATTTCTATTTGTAACTCTGTCTAAAGTAATATTTACAGTTCTCCATATTTCTTTTGTTTGATTTTCAGAGTTTAATATTTTGTTTCCATAGAAATTTCTTTTGGCGTCCCTCACCGTTTTTTTATATTTGTTCTTTTGAGCCTTATATGTAAGTAAACTATCCACATTATTTGATCGTTTCATATCTTTAGAAAGTTTTACAAGAACCACCTTTTGCCTTTTTATTTCTTCATTTATCCACCTATTTTGTCGTTTGTTTATTTTATATTTTTTAAAAGGGCATGACGCATGAAAGCACCATATAACAATCTCGATAAAAAAATCAAAGGCTTCATTTACGCTCAGGCTATACATTGGCGACCAGTCGGCTTTATTCAGCAAAAAAGAAAACTCTTTTAAATTAATATCGCCAAGACAGCGTTTATCCACATATATATCTAAAGGCTTATTTACTAAAGTACCTTGGGCATACGTCAACCTACCCAAATGCCCAAAATGGTCAGCCAAATAGGGGTCAAAAAGCTCGACCTGAAAAGAAGCCTTCGGCATATTAGACACCATATAGTCAATAACGGTTCTCGATACACTACCGTTTGCATTAGCACCAATTCGAGTAGGGTCGTGACTCTGCATCAATAGAGAGAAACAATTAAACAGATCAGACAGTGTTTTGGTGTTTGTTGAAGAATCCAAATAATTTATATTAAAATCTCCACATAAAATTATATATTTATATTTATTAATTACATTTCTAATCGCATTTTCAAGATGGTCGAAAAAAATGTTAAAGTCTCCGCTCGGAGGTCTATATACACTACAAATAGCAACAGTATCTCTCCCATTCAAATATAAGCACACACCACTCATCTCAATGACTGACTCTACAGAAACATTTATTAAGAAAGGTATATTTTTTGACTGCAAACCATTTTTCACAAAGATTGCCGAGCCTCCACGCACTTGTTTCGTTCTAGAGAAATCTGAGATCAAATTAAATCCTTGCAATTTAACATTTGAGACACCCTCATGGGTTAACCAGTGTTCCGAGACACAAAGGCAATCCAAATCAATACTGAACAAATTAGACGAGTTTCACTCAAACATCCAACAATTGCGACCAACTTTAATATTCCTCAGCGAAACCTGGCTTCAACAAACCATCCCAGATACAATTATGGGAATGAACAACTATAATATATTCAGAAACGACAGGGCTCCAGGCAAAAAGGGAGGTGGTGTGGGCATAATGGTAGGTAAAGAATTGAATGGGCAAAAAATATTAGCCACCATCAACAACAAATACATAACGCCGGCCTCAATAAATTCTGTATGGGTGGACATCATGATTAGCACCACAAAACTAATAGGATGCGTATACAGACCACCTAACATCCATCAACAGACAACACCTCTTTGGCAAAACTGCTCACTACTGTACACAACAAAAATCCAAATACTATTATATGTGGCGACTTTAATTATCCAGAAATAAATTGGAAAACGCTAACGCTCAGTACGCCTAACTTAACTGCGCTAGAATGTCTTGAACACTATCAAACTTGGAATAGCTGGCAACTTATCATTGAAAATACCAGGTTTCGTGGAGAACAGGTTGGAACAGGCCTCTCTCCTTGATTTAATTCTGACTAGCGATAAGAAACTAATATCTGAGGTCAAAACATTACCTCCTATGGGCAAAAGTGACCATTGTGTCATCACTGCAGTGACGCAGTTTCACACAAGGGAACCATGAACAAAAAAAGTCTACAAAAGAAACTACTGGAATGCTGACTATCAGCGAATACCTTACTGCACGATTGGAGGAAAGCTCCAATAATATAATCTATGACCTGCTCGAGGAAACTATAATGGACACCATAGACACATACCTTCCACCGGTACTTACCAGGTTAAATCCGAAAAAACCTTGGCTTAATGCCAAAGTATTCAAAGAAATAGATAAGAAAAGAATATTATAGAAGAAATACAGACAAAATATGACACCTGAAAATTATGCTAAATATAGGGAGCAAACCAACAGCCTTAAAAGAATAATCAACAATACTAAAACTCACTATGAACAAATTTTGTTAGAAAGGGATGAAAAGCACTTCTTTAATTATATAAAACGCACACTCAACAGTTCAGAGGACTAGTACTTAAAAATGGAAACCAACAAATCATCACAGAAGATAAGCAAATAGCCGAAGCAGTTGCTGCCCAATTACACGGCTGGGAATCTTACGCATGCCAACACTCTTCCCCAACACCAGAATAGTAAACGAAATCACTAGCGTGACTATCACAGAAGAAACATTACTGGATGTCATAGCCTCCTTGAAAAACGACTCCAGCCCTGGGCCAGATGAAATCCCAAGTATTTTTCAAAAAAATGTGCCACTGCCCTGGCACCTTTCCTTACCAGGGTACTAAATGATATTCTTAACAACGGAGAAATACCGGACAAATGGGGCAAAGCATACATCATACCCATATTCAAGAAAGGAAATAAATATGAACCAGCAAACTACAAACCTATCAGCTTAACCTGTCATCTTTGCAAGGTCATGGAAAAGTTGATAGTTCCTGAATTAACTGAATTCCTAATACAGAATAGTGTAATACCGTCTTCCCAACATGGCTTCTTACCAAAGCGATCTACCACAACAAATCTTATCGAGCGTACCCATGAATGGACAAAAATGATGGACGATGGCAATTCAGATGACATATTATACCTGGATCAGGAAAAAACATTCGACAAAGTTCCCTTTCAGCGACTACTATATAAACTCGAGCATTTTGGAGTGAGGAAACAATTGCTCAAATTCATACAAGGACTTCTAACACAGCGCACCTACCAGGTTAGAGTTAATGGCGCGTACTCCGCCCCTTACAGGGTACTAAGTGGGGTACCACAAGGGTCAGTAATTGGTCCACTGTTATTCATCACATACATAAGTGACATTCACAGACACATTAAAACGCGCATCTCATACTTTGCTGACGACACCAAGCTTTACTGTGATTCCAGATTTTTCCACGATCTACAGCAAGACATAAAAACACTAGAGGAATGGATGCAACTTTGGCAACTTGGCCTTAATCCAGAGAAGTGCACGGTACTATATATGGGAGCAAACAACCCATGTGTCAAATATCAACTTAACAATCAGGACATCAAGGATGTAACAGAACAGAAAGACCTTGGCATAATCATAACAAGAAATCTAAAATGGGAAGCATATATTGCGGAAATAATATAGAGGGTAAACACACTTACATATCTAAAACAGAGAGCATTCACTGGAAAAACCATAGAAATGATCAAAAAAATTTACATCACATATGTCAGACCCAAATTGGAATACGCGCACACAGTATGAAGCCCATATTACATAAAGGATATTGAAGCCCTAGAGAAAGCACAGAGAAGATTTACTAAAAAGAACTCAAGAATACAGTACGAAGAGCGTCTTAAGATTTTTGGCCTAACTACCCTTAAGGAGAGACGTGAACGTGGGGATTTGATTGAAACATACAAGATACTCAATAAAAACTACTTTGAGGAACTAAGCCTAGATATCTTTACATCGAATCCAAACCACCTAAGAGGACAAATGTTCAACATTGGTCAGGAAAAATTGTCTCGCAAATCGCGTAGTGTACAAGTGGAATTCTCTTTCTGAAAACACAATTAAAGCTCCAAACAAAAACGTCTTCAAGAACAGACTTGATCAGGACTGCGAATCAAAGAACAAAATATTGATCCATTATATGTGACAAAAACTGTAGAATAGAGACTGAAATGTCTGACGTGCGAATATGTATATATTGAAACAGACCGACCCTAGGTATGCGAATTAACAAAGAAAAGTTCTAAAATAATGAAATTCACCCACAAAATTGGAATACACTCAGTATTATAATAAGCTTTATAAAACGCTCATTTCATGCAATCGTACCAAATAAGGGTCGAGAGGCAGGTAGAATAGGGACGCGCGCCGGGAATCCGGACTAACACCCGACGCGAGACCGATAGGTACGTCTTTGTCTAATGCAGTGGTTAAATGTGTGGGATTGGAATGTTTGATATTTTCTTGTCGCACTTACAGAGTTAAATGGGATCATTTCCATATAAAAACGCGACAAAAAGCACGGATAGAGAGAAGAAACCTTCTCTCTAACTCTATACCTTCGCTTTCGGGCTGAGTGGTTTTCCCTATATACCTTCGCTTTCGGGCTGAGTGGTTTTCCCTATATACCTTCGCCTTTGGGCTGAGTGGTTTTCCCTATATACCTTCGCGTTCAGCTGAGTGGTGTCTTTACAATCTTAACCTTATTCCCGTAACCTATTTCCTCGCAATTATCGTTAATTCTTAAATAATTAGTATCTGTCTTAACGATGAAACGAAGAGCCAACAAACGTAGTGCCGCAGGCACTAGTTCCAGGGGAGAAGAACCTGCTTCTTCGTTCATAGGTAAATACTGGGTTTATATTTTCAATATTTTAAATGGATATACTTACTACAAGACTTTGTTTTAATAATGTTTTTTTATACTCAAAGTAAAGGGAAAGGGTACAGCAAACTCATAGTACAGTAGATTGGAGTTCGGTAAAATACGTTCTTTTGTTTGGGACTTATTCCTGCAATAGGTGGTGTACAAGATAAATCTATTAATCAAACTAAACTTCTTCATTATAAATCAATAACAAGATGGGTTATTGTTAGTAAGAACTTTAAATAGGTATTCCCCAAAAATGCTACAAATAAACAAATATAAAACAGGGACCTACTGCGTCGACTGATGCCTTCGTCCCGCCCCCCCCCCAAAAGAAACCTTCGGGTCACCCCCCAAAAGAACCTGATGACGTAATTCCGTGGGGGATCCCATACGTCCTGGTCAAGATCTTACCTATTATGCTCCCTACTTGTTACTAACTTAGGTATCAATTCCTTAAGGTGTGTAGGTATATCAGGTGGTATGTACGGGGACTTCTAGAGTAAATGTTGCGAAATTACCGAGCATTGAGCACAGTGTAAGGGCATGCCTTTTGGATTTTGATACCTAACTCCCTTGCAAAATTGTCACCACTTGTTTTAGGTTTGAGGGTCAAATGAAATGATGTAATGCAAAATAAAATGTAATTAACTAATTATACATTGGTTTATATGATAATGGTTTATTGAAATTTTGTAAGTCTCAAATATCGACATTTTCCTTTCTATTAAAGAAAATAAATGTATTAAATGGTCTATCATTGTTTTATTACCAGTATTATCTGGTACCGAGGAAGACAAGACTTCTACTTTATGAACCTACTACTACACAACGTCAATTAAACAGGGTCTGAGCCGACAGTAATAATATTTATTATCATTATTGTTACGATCACGTCCAACAAAGTTGCTGTCTTTTGGGTGCAAAAGGGTGTACCCGGGTCAGTGGCGTTTCAATATATAT
>MU185648.1:123575-142775 GCA_016904865.1 Pissodes strobi | reverse complement strand
TTATGGCATGCTTTACCAGAGCATTATGGCATGCTCTAGAGCATTATAGTGTGCTCTACGACACAGGCAGTTCTTTTCCATCAGGTTCTATTTATGGCAATAGACTCCTTGCATTATTATAAATCTGCTTATGGTGGCGGATCTGCTTATGGCAGCAGATTGGATGTTTTTTTTTTGATCCCTTGATACTTATATCACCACTAATTTATTACATTTGCTTATTAGTAAAATTTATAAAAATGATTGGATTGATTATAATTTGCTTTTTCCAAGCCTACTCTGAAGCCTAGCGAATGTTTCTTCTATCAATGGTCACCTTTATCTTTCAGAGGAGATGCCTGCTCCTGATCCAAATGGTTTCTTGGCTTCGTCTTTGGACAAAGATGTTTTGGCGCTATTGGGAGATGTGGAGCCTCTTCAAGAAGTGGTTGGACCGAAGATTCATTCCGATTTAATCAGCAGATGGTCTGTGGTTTTGGGAAAGGGCTTGGGTGATGACGCTCTAAATGCTTTAATTTAAAAATATCCCCCTACGGAAAACTGACCCCTTCTACGGAGTCCACGCCTCAATTGTGAAATAGTTTCTGCAATTAATGAGCAGGTTATGCGGCGAGATGCCACCCTAGTGGGTTTACAGAGCCAAGTAGGATCTGCTCTTTCGGCTTTAGGCCAACTATTATCAGGGCTTATTTCAGAAGAGGGGGGGAAGGAAACCGGAGCAATATAGAGCTGGGTAGTGACACAAGCAGGTTACTTTTGGACTTGCATCATAAATATTCAGTCCTTCGACGAGATTTGTTAGTTTTAAATCTTCGGAAAGACTTAAGAGACACATTGACTACTGTATCAGCGGATGGTTGGTTATTTGGTAGTAATCTGGGAGATCGCATAAAGGCGAATAAGGACATTAAAAAGACTGCCTTGGATTTGAAGCCGTCGAGTTCCACCAAAAAACCCTTTTCTGTACCAAAGGATAGCCCTTTAAACTTACGTCGTCCATCTCGTCAACTACCTCGAGGAGCCAGTCGAGGTGGACGTCAGAGCAGCGGCTCGTCCCATCAGGGGAGACAGAAACAGCTTCCACGGAGTTCATTCACGCAGGAACGTCCATCCAGGTCGAATGTTCGACCCAAGGACAATCGCCGGAAGTATTAAATGAGGTGTGTACTTTAGTTGGTAGGCTCCAATATTTTTTACAAAATTGGCAGACTATTACCCAAGATAGAAATATTCTTTCTTGGATTACTGGACTTAAATTACCTTTTATTAGTACTCCAGTTCAAGAATTCGAGCCTTCTGAACGGAGTTGGACTCATTCAGAGAAAATTTTTCTAAATACGTCTATTAGAGATCTTTTAAATATAGGTGCTATTAGTGAGGTAAAACATAGTAAACGAGAATTTATTTCCAGTATTTTCTTGGTTTCTAAGCGCCTTATTTGGAATTTAAAATCACTTAATGTTTTTATTAGAACAAAGCATTTTAAGTTAGAAAATCACCAAACAGTGTGTAATATTATACAACAAAATGGTTACATGTGTACTTTGGATCTTAAAAATGCATATTTCTTAATTCCTGTTGCTAAGAAACATAGGAAATATTTAAGATTTAAATTTGCAGGAAATTTTTTTGAATATAATTGCATGCCCTTTGGCCGAAGCTGCGCTCCATACGTTTTTACTAAATTGACGAAGCCAATTATTGCCCTCTTACGAGAAAAAGGCTTTTGTTCAGTTTTGTATTTGGATAGATAGATAGAGAGATAGATAATTTATTTTCCTCAAGAAAAGACAATTTACAATTGTATCAGGAATAGTCAAACATTGATCAAATTTAACACTAAAGCTAACCTAACCTATAAAGCTAATCTTAGCTCTAAAATTTTGTTAAAAACATAGAAACATAGAAACACTACAAATGAAAACACAAACATCTTAAAAGTCAGCAATACTATACAAACATTTTAAAACAAGATACTCCTTCAATTTAATCTTAAAATTATTTATCGGTAATTGTTTTATTTCATTTGGCAACAAATTATAAAAACAGCGAGGACCAGCAAAATTTGGTGATTTGAATGCTAACATTTGTTTTGCTAGAGGAGCATGTAGCAAATTTTTATTTTTTTGTCTAGTGTTTACAGTATGATAGCTATCAACCGATATAAACAAATTTTTATTTTTATGAACATGTATACACATTTCAAAGACATAAAGACTGTATAAAGTTAAAATTTTGTATTCTTTAAAATATTTTGAGCATGACTCTGTGCTTTTTATTCCAGCAATACTTCTTATTACACGTTTTTGGGCCAGAAACACATTTTCTACATTTGTTGACCACCCCCAAAAACAAATTCCATAACGCAAACGCGATTCTACTTCTGCATAGTAGATCATTATAAGTTGTTTAATTGTAAGAATATATTTTAGGTTACGAAATTTAAACGTGGCAGAATGCAACTTTGACACAAGAAAATCACAGTGCTGTTTCCAATTTAAATTTTTGTCTATATAAATACCCAAAAATTTAGTATAATATACTTGGTTACAGACTATGTTATTAAAGGATATATTTAAAGGCTCTACTTTCTTTTGAGAATTATGAAATTGAATAAGAAGAGTTTTATCCATATTAAAATATAAAGAGTGGCTACTAAACCAAACACCTAGATCGCGGAGAGCTGCAGAACATTGGCTGATCAACCCCTCCTGTGATTTATAGGACATTATTATAGACTTGTCATCTGCATATTTTGAGAAAAAAGCATTCGGCACTGAGCGATTAACGTCATTTACATAAAATACAAAAAACACAGGACCAAGCACGGAACCCTGTGGGACGCCAGTAGGGACATCAACATGCTGTGAGTTTATATGTCTTTGGTTTCCATTATCATTATTTATAATGTCAACATACTGAGTTCGACCTGTTAAAAATGACTTTACCCAATTAAGTGGTGCACCTGTAAGTCCCACTTTATTAAATTTTGAAATAAGAATGTTATGATCTACACAGTCGAATGCCCTGCTCAAATCACAAAAGATTCCAACAGGACACTCGCCTGTGTTGAGGGTACGTACAATGTAATCATAAAATGCATTTATGGCAGTTATTGTGGACTTTCCAGAAGAGAATCCGTGCTGAGTCGAAGTTATAATTTGGTGCTTTTCAAAATATTCTGACAATCTGTCTAAGAAACAATATTCAAATATTTTAGAAAAAACAGAAGGCACTGTAACTGGCCTATAATTTTCCATATTTTGCCTGTCATTCCTTTTGTATATTGGTGTTATTTTACCTGTCTTTAATTTGCTGGGAAATATACCTTGACAAAATGATAAATTTACCAAAAAACACAAAGGTTGAATTAACAAAAATAGAACTTTCTTTATTAGAAAAGATGGGACACCGTCCGCTCCTGATGATTTTTTATGATTTATTTTTTCTTTTAGTAATTGGTAGAAGTCCAGTCCAGTGAATGGATATAAATAAAATTGATTTTTATTTTTATTTTTAGGAGGAGACACGAATTTATTTTGTTTTCCATAAGAATTGTTCTTTATGTTTTCTACCATCTCCAACGGTGCATTTCTAAAGAAGGTATTAAACATATTAGAAATAGTTTGGGGGTCACTTACTATGTCCCCAGTTTCCGATTTAATTACTGAGCTTTGGTTGTTATTTATTTTGTGGTTATTTAGTTCTGAAACTATTTTCCAGCTTTCTCCTACTAAATTCTGACTATTTTTAATCCGGGTTTGAAAGTATTGCTTTTTTGTTTCTTGTATAAGATTTTTGTGTACTGTTCTTTTCTTTTTATATGTGTCTTTTAATTAGGGATATATTGTTAATAGAGAATAATAATATCGAAGGTCACTGTTCGACTTTTTAACCTCGAAAGTAACCCAGTTTTTGGGCCTATCATGTATGTATTTAACCTGCAATGGAAACCTCATATTGAAATAAAACAAAAACCTATCATAGAAAAAGTTAAAAGCCAATTCTGCATCAAAAAAATTGAATAATGTTGACCAGTCTTCAAACAAGAGATCATTGTAAAAGAGCTGTACTGCTTCATCATGATACGACCTACCACAAACTGACGTAATTTTATTGGATTGAATATTTCCGAAATTTATTTCAAAAAGAAGCATTCTGTGGTCAGAAAAATTAAAATCAAAAACGGAGGTGGTCCCTGAGGCAAAATTAACATATATATGATCAATACACGAAATCGATTCCACTGTCACTCTAGTTGGCCAAAAAAACAGTATTTCTTAGTCCAAACTGCAACAAGGAGCTAGATATTTTTTTGTATTTATTACTATTTGTTAAATAATCAGAGTTGAAATCACCACATATAATAAATTTAATATTAGGTTTAAACAAATTTTCCAGTAAGCCACTTAAATTTAAAATTAAAAGATCGAGTAAACTGCATGGTGGTCTATAACAGTTAATAATAATATAGGATGAAGGACTTCCTTTAAAAGAAATCGCACAAAATTCACACTGACCTTCCACTGAGTAGTGACTGGTGTCGATGGTCGTGACCTTTAATCCATCTCGTACCCAGATAGCGACCCCACCGCCTTCTCGTGTAGGTCGACTGTAGAACGTTGCCAAATTGAATCCATTTATCACAAGCCGCTGAATCTGCTTTTCATTTGCACATATTTTATTGAAACATAAAAATTGAATAGATTTAAAGTCCTCCAAAAGAATCTCCAGTTCACTAATTTTTTTATTATTTAATGTTTGGACATTTAAAAAAAGCAATGATGGATTGGAAATCATTGATTTGCCCGAAGAATTTTTTTGCGAATATATAAAAAACGCTGTACGCAAGCATTTTTGGGCCAAATGGATGCATCCATAGATTTCTCAAAATTATCTTGGAAAATGGTTACTTTAAAAGACGAGTATAGATCAGGATTCTTTGACTCTAGTGGTTTTGTAACAACTTCTGGAAAATGAACTTTCAGAAGATTGTTTAAATCTGTAGCGCATGTACCAGGATTGATTCTATACACATGCAAGTCTACCGTTTTTGGGACGCCTTTTATAGTTGTCTCTGTGTCAATACCACTTCCAATAACCATATTGTTTAAACGTCTTTTGTTTTTGTTTTTGACAACCCTCCATTCATTATTATCGGTATTTGATAATATATTGTTGCTAGAATCATCTATAATATGCTTACTTAAAATGGCTTCTTGAGCTTCTTTGATCCCGTTGCTAACAAGGGCAGCATTCACGCATTTCTGATTGCTAATCTCACCTGAGGGAGCCGAGGGAGCCTCAGAAGAAATCAATTTTGAAGCATTTTTCTCTTTTATCCTCTGTGAAAATTGCGATGGTTTAGTCAATGCGACAACACCGGAATTAGTATTGTTATTGTTTTGTTTACCCTTTAATATGTTAATTAATAATTCTTGAGTTGCAATGGTTACCTGTTGGTTGCAAATTGATCTCTCCATCTCTTCAATTACTCGCCTCTGACACTCAATCTCAATTCCGGCACATTTAAGATTGTTTTCCACACACAACAGTTTATAGGTTAGGTCCTGCCCTGAGTCACCGTTTACATTAGAAATTTCGGAAAGTTCTAGATTTTCCTCACATTCCACTATTTTACGCGTTGATTCACTTATTTTTACATCACTCGGTATTTTTTTCGTTATTATTAATTCAATTAATTTCGTTTTTGTTAAATTATTTAACTCGCGAACCGCCAACTCGTTGCCGGCCATGTTGCCAGTATAATCAGTCATGATGATTTTTTGTTGTTTTTTGTTTTTGTTGTTTGGAAACACTTTTGAGGAGTGTGCTCAGAATGGAAAATTCACCATATCTATTTTAGAGCAGTTTGGTTTTGTCATAAATTATGAAAAAAGTGTGTTGACGCCCTCGCAAACATGTCGTTATCTGGGTTTTAATTATCATTCAGTCCATATGACTATTTCCCTCCCTGAAGATAAAAAGCCACCTCTTTTAAAATTCATAAAACAAATTTTAAAAACAGAAAAATGCAGTATACGATATTTTGCTCAGTTTGTGGGCAAGATAGTGTCCATATGCCCGGCCATTTGTTATAGTTGGGGGTATACTAAGTCATTAGAGAGAGTAAAATTTTGACATTACGCCGTTCTGGTGGTAATTATGATAGAACCATGACGATTTCTCCTGGTCTGCATGAGGACCTCAGGTGGTGGTTGCGTAATATTCCAAATAGCTCAAATTGTATCAGAAGAAATTCATTTTATTTGGAAATATATTTAGATGCTTCCTTGACTGGCTGGGGTGCATGTTGTGCAGATATGAAAACAAATGGTTTTTGGTCTTTGGAGGAGGGGAAGGAACATATAAATTACCTGGAACTGAAGGCGGCGTTTTTTGCTCTAAAATGTTTTGCTCATACCCTTCGTGGCCATAATATTTTATTACGAATAGATAATACAACCGCCATTGCCTATATTAATAGAATGGGGGGTATTCGATACCCCAAGTTGAATAACCTTTGTTCGGGTATTTGGCGTTGGTGTGAAGAGAGAAGCCTTTATATATTTGCTTCTTACATCAACTCCAAAGATAACTCAATTGCGGATGAGCAATCTCGTAAGACTACTTTCGAGACAGAATGGGAACTAAGCGACAAATATTATAATAACATTATTTCATTTTTTGGTGCTCCGGATATAGACCTTTTTACGAGTCGGCTCAACAAAAAATGTCAAAAATTTGTTTCTTGGCATCGTGACCCTGACGCTTTCTGGGTAGATGCTTTTACGTTAAGTTGGGAGGGTCTAAAATTGTATGCTTTTCCTCCTTTTTCTCTAATCCTTCGCGTCTTACAAAAGTTTATTCATGATAAAGCAGAAGGAATAGTAGTGGTCCCATATTGGCCTACGCAACCTTGGTTTCCAATTTTTACTTCTCTTCAAAAATGTCCTCCGGTTTACCTTCAGCCTAACATAGATTTACTTTTATCTCAATCAATGCCACACCCTCTTTGGCCTCAACTTACCCTGGTGGTCGGACTCTTATCCAGCAAGCGTTAGTTTCACGTGGAGTTCCAGCAGGCGCTTTGGATGTATGCATACCTTCAATAACAGCATCTACTTTAAAGCAGTATAATGTAGGTTTAAAATAATGGTGGCACTTCTGTGTTGCAAGAAAGGAAAGTTGTTTTGCTGCAACTATCCCAACCGTTATAAAATTTCTCCAAGAAGAATTTAATAAGGGCACTTCATATGGTACCCTTAATTGCCATACATCTGCTGTAGCTCAGATCGTAGGCCCAGAAATTGCACAAGATTATAGAGTTAAGCGATTTTTTAAAGGCATTTTTCACCTAAGGCCTAGTAGACTGAAATATAAAAATACATGGGACCCTTCTGTCGTTTTGACTTATCTTCGGAAGTTAGACAATAATAAAATTTCGTTGGAACTTCTTTCTTATAAATTGGCTATGCTATTAGCCCTCGCTTCGGGGCAGAGGGTCCAAACTTTATCTCTCATTGAGCTAAAAAATATTCAAGATTCCGACCAGGGTCTGAGTATTTCTATCCAGAGTAGAATCAAAACTTCAGGCCCTAATAAATTACAACCAGTCATTGGTTTGCCATTTTTTACAGACGATCGGAATATTTGTGTGGCTACAACTCTGCTTTTTTACATCCAGAAAACAAGACCGTTTCGCAGTGCCGTTTCTTGTAATAGATTACTCATAACTTTCAAAAAACCCCATCATAATACAACCTCTCAATCGATATCTCGATGGATTCGAAAGGTTTTGCATAATGCGGGGATTGATACATCGGAATATGGGTCTCACTCCACCCGTCATGCATCGACATCCATAGCGTATAATAAAGGTATTTCTATGGATATTATTAGATCAGCAGCTGGTTGGTCCAATAGTTCTAGGACCTTCGCGAATTTTTATAAGAGGCCCAAAAACGAAGCCTATAGTTTTGCAGTGGCAGTTTTGAGTACTTAAAGTTGTAAGCATTATGCTTTGTTAATTTGTTCATTTCTCTTATATTTTTATGATCTTATAATATATTGTGTTGTTTTTTAATAAATGCGCCGAAATAATCAGTTCCAACTGATTATTTTCAATTCGGTGCAGAAAAATTAAGCAGTTAATTATTGTCTTTAAACATCTACGTTTATTCTTATTTACGAAGACGAGGATGAAATATAATTACTAGATCAAACAAAGTTACCTGTAAAGAAGTTCGATCGTAATTATATGAAGTCCTCGTCGAAGTAAATAAGACCCACCCTTCTTCCCTTTGGACTTACGGTCCAATCCCTTGGATTTCCTTACCTGCCTTATTTTTCAGCAAACTCTTTCAAGAATGACTTCCAGAATCCTGGCGGGTGTTAGTGCTGACACCGAGGTTTTGTTTTTACTTTGGATTCGTGGTATTCGGTGCGGAATGGGGGAACTACGTTTATTCTTATTTACTTCGACGAGGACTTCATATAATTACGATCGAACTTCATTACAGGTAAGTTCGTTTGATCTAGTAAATATATATTATTTGCACAACTAACCAATTAAAGTCAAAATATAAAACTGATTTATTAAATGAACGGTAAATAAATTTGTAAATTCGGAGACATTGATTGATTTAAAAAAAAATAAAACCCACGTTAACCATAATTGTTATGCAAGTATGGCTGCTAATAATAATTACCTGTAGTAGTACATGAAAATAAATCGTAATTTAACATATCACTTAACAGAAAAGAAAATTAAATAAACGGTAAATAACTAGTTCCTCACACTTCTTGAGCCCACTTCCTCGCCCACTAAGACGCAATACTAATCATCCATATTCTAGTTACAATACGTTAAAAAAATAACCCACTAAATCCTCAGCCATATTTAGCCATTTAGAATTGCCCTAAGTTAACTTGGAATTACATTAGCCTTAATCTATTACGTAAGGGATTGCAAAAAATACATGCTGAAATTTATCTTACGTAGTGAAGAATAAAATATGTAAAAGAAAAAAATAAATATTTAGATATGGTCGATACGGCCGCGGTGCCGCGCCGGCGCGGTGGTATGAATCAACCAGCAATTAAAATATAAAATAAAATATGCTAATCTGACTTCATGGTTAGTTCTGCTGGGCTAATCAACATGAAGGAAGCGGGCACCATCGGAGGGTCCTCTTAGGTCAAGGAAGTAGAACAAATCCTGTAAAACATCAACATATTCAAGGCTTTTGCTGAAAACCCAATGCAAGGGGTATTTACAAAAATAAACAATATTTTACTTTTTAAGGTTTTTTTCTTAAATCTGCTAGACTGCCTCAAAGGGTGATTAATATATGAGGTGAAACCTCTGCAAGGAAAATTAAAGAGAAATTTGCAACCTTCCATGTGGAAGCACAAAAATGGTGTCACTTAAAGAAACCAAAAGGCAACTCATCTCACGAAAACACTGAAAAATCCCAGTTACGAAATAAAAGACCAAAGGTTTGCACCAAAAGTTTTTTGCTTTTCAAACAACTCCCGTACTGACTATACATACTAATCCAACTCGCTGCAACATATTCAACTGAGCTTATAAAAATTTGAACCATGTTTTTCGTGCAACCTGTTTCCCTGAGCTATGACAAGATCTGAGATCCAAACCACGCATATTTTAAGAATTTTCCTTATTCAACTACGTTGCACTTTGACGCCAGTATGCCTGCTGCCCGTAATCTTTTATATATTCCACAGCCAGCGGTCTCAAAAACAAATATTTACAAAACAAAGATCAATAACGTCGTAGTCAGAACACACATCTCTAGCTGATAGGCACGTAAGATTAATGGAACGCGGCTTACATTGACAGGCGCACGGCAAAATGAATAAGTACCAAATGATCCCGAGTCGACCCGAGTTGGAGACAATTATTTACTCTTGTCTATACGATACGATCTAGAGAAATGCTTCAAAGAAGCGCCATGGTCTGGTGGTACGATCCTGGGTTTTCTTTTTTTTAAGGTTATGTTTGTTTCTTTTTGTAAATTTAGGTTTCCTTTGGTTAGTTTTGTGTTGGTTGAGCCCCGGAGCGCGCGAAGTTAAGATTGACTTCGAAATTCGTTCGGGCCGACTCAGAACATTCGTTGTGCGTGGGGTTTAGCTGCTAGCGGCAAAATGTTCAAAATAATCAATTTAGGACCGAAATAATACGGCATTTTTTGATGGTATTAGCTCACGAATTTTTCCCCATGCAGTAGCAATTATAAAATCAGGTAAAGGTAATTCTTCCAAAATGACCTATAGCGGGTTTGTATTCATGGCTGTTTACACCCTTTTTTTCACTTTAAAAGCCCTAATCAACCTCATTTCTTCTAGAAAAGCAAAAAACTCAAGAAAACTAAAAATAGAAAGTTTGAATTACAAAATTAACATTGAAAAAAGGTAATTTCAGCAAAATGAGCAAGGACAAAACATCTAAGAGTTAAAGCAACACAATCTAGTTGTTGCCCCAAGAAGAGGATATGAAATACCTATATTGAAATTGAAAACATGGGAACATTAGGCAAAAATCTCAAGCGAGGTCAATGTTGTTGACAAGCATATTCTCGAAACAAAATTAAAGTTCAAGCTCCTAAAACCCACTTAATACTAAATATTTACTTCGTTGAGGCAAGCGCATGTGTGACCCCCTTCACCCTTTCTGGACGCTAAAGAAAGGATATTGTGAAAACCGATGACCAAACCACTGCAACGGGACGAGAATGTAAATCCCTGGACTTTACCATAATTAATTAGAGAAGCACTATTATCTCGTGTAATGTGACCAATATATTATGATATCATTCTCATGTGTGCCATTATTTTAGAATTTAATTAATATTTGAAGAAATTCCATAAGAGTGGGTTTAACAAGAATCTTTTCGAGAATAGTGAAAGAAAAAATAATGCAAATAGCAATAAATGGCTGGTAAAATTTTTAATAGCAGGCTGTTAGGTGAAATTTAGCTTTAATTAGTAAACGCTGTACCGTAATTTTTTGGCCGTTAGCGAAATGCTGTCACTTAAAATCGGATTTAAAAATTTTAACGAGCTTTTCGGATTTTAAAACCTTCCTTTATATAGCCAGGCTTAAATAATTTTTCCTGGGACTCAATATTTTTTTCATTATGCAAGATTGAAATTGGTAATTAAATCTTTAGGCGAAAATGAGCAATTATACTCTTTGTGAGTAAGTTTATTTAGGTTAGAGAGTCTTAATGCTCAAACAAACTGGCTATTCGGATTTCCCAGTTTTAAAGCAGAACAAGGACATATCGGCGTATTGATATACTACTAAAAAGCTTCTCTTACCCAAGAGTCAACATTTAATTTTCGGTTTTGTCTTGTATAATCTATATATAATAGATGTATATTCAGCTACGTTGCACTGTGACATCAGTATGCCTGCTCGAAACCGTACCCGTCATCTTTTATATTAATCCACAGCAAGCAGCCTCAAAAACAAATATTTACGAATCAGAGATCGATACCCTCGTAGTTCAGAACACACATCTCTAGCTGGTAGGCACGTAGGATTAATGGAGCGCGGCTTTCTATAACGGGCGCACGGCAAAATGTCAGAAAAATCCAATTTAGGACCGAAATAATACGGCATTTTATGCTGGTATTAGCTCACAATTATAAAATCAGGTAAGTGTAATTATTGTTCCAAATTGACTCATAGTTGTTTTCATCCATTTTTCTTTCTTCTAGAAAAGCTAAAAACTCAGGAAAACTAAAAGGAGAGAGTTTGAATTATAAAATTAACATTAAAAAAGTTAATTTAAGTAAAAAAGAGCAAGGACAAACCATCTAATAATTAAAGCAACACGCTCTAGTTGATCCAAGAAAAGGATATGGAATATATTGAAATCGAACAGGTGCGACTATTAGGCAAAAATCACAAGCGCGTTCAATATTGATGACAGGCATGTTCTCGAATCAAAATTGGATTTTAAGCTCCTGAAACTCACTTAATACTAAATATTTAGTTTTGTTTAAGCGAGCACATGTGTGACCCTCTTCGCCCTTTCCGGACACTAAAGTAAAAGAATAACGACGATGATATCATTCTTATGTGTGCTTTAATTTTAAAATTGAATTAGTATTGAAAGAAGTTCCATAAAAGTGAGTTTAACAAGAATCCTTTAGGGAATGGTGAACGAAAAAATAATTCAAATAACAATAAATGGCTGGTAAAAATTTTAATAGTAAATTGTTAGGTGAAATTTAACTTTAATTAGTCCTGGGAATTTCGTTAAAATGTTTCACTGTATTTCTGCATCTGTTGCTAAAGGACATAAAATAAAACTGAATCAGTTTACTTAAAACTTGTGAATGCTTTTTCTTGGTAAATTTACAATTTATATCAAACGAAACATAATATGCTTTCAGCAATATAATACGGTCCGGAACCGATGAAAGCTAAATCATAACACCCGGAACACTCAAACCGTATTATTCCAAAATATTTAGTTACAAACTATTAACTGAATTAAGAAGTTTCCCGCATTTCCGCATATTAAATAAGGTAGTGTTGTCTACAAATTTGAACCGTATATTTATTAACCGCAACAAAATAAACTTTCTGAAATATTCTGCTCAAACTTTGTTATTAATCAGGAATTAGGGCGTCCCAACATCGGACTTGTTTCTGAAGCGATACAGCTCTCTAGGGCGTTACCGCGATTACGAACACCTTTCAAAAGTTAAACTGTTGACGGATGAAAGGTCGCATTGAATAAAGTTATGAAGCTTTCATCTCTCGTCATTTACGAATATTGAATTTTTAACTACTGCTTGACAAGCAAGACTTACGATTTAATTTTTTAAAACGGAGAATCAATACAGACTGGTGTAGTACCCCTTATATCACCACTTGTGTAGTACCCCTTATATCAGAATGCAATGAGCAGTTAATGATGATGCAAAAATTAGTAAACCTAGATAATAGCGTGTTATAAAACGTCGAAAAACAAAACGTGAGTGACTGTGTTTGTTTTCAACTCTCGTCCTAATAAGAAAACGTAACGCAATTACTTGCAAGTAATTTTGTTATCCTGCATAATTAACACATGATGTGACGACAAAATGCCCCATTTAGCTTGAATAAATGTCACCTTCTAATTGTTTTCCTTTTTTCTCGTTTCCCTTGAAAGAGCTCACAGGGTTTCTTAGGTTTCGCTTTAATTTGGGCAATTTTTTAGGCCTTTGTAATTCTACACTGACAAATATCTTCGCCCAAACGTGCCTTTTTGTTCGGGGTTAAAATTTATTCGGTTAATCATTGAAAACATTTTTAGGCATTGAGCTGGTTTTGCAGAAAAACATTTTTTTTGTGGCTGTTCCGTAAACTCAGCAATTTTGGGCTGCCTGGAAGGTAAGAATTTAAATGTTGCTGTTTTTGTTTCTTTTCATATCAACTGCACCACCTAATGTGGATGTGACATTAATTTTTGAAGTAAAAACTTCTTTAGACGCGGCATTCTCCAAGTATTGCCTGAACACGTACCAAATCTTCGGGTAAAGTTGATGGCAACTTTACTAGAACGTGACGGCACAGTTTCATTCACTACACAAGAAAAAAGTATGCTGAACGCTCCTAAAGAAGTTTTCACTTCCTGACTGTTTCATTGCATTACTTTGCTGAAGACCACATGCGAATGAGCATCATATAGCCGAGCGTGACAGGTGACGTCTCATGCATGAAAACTTAGTTTTATTCACTACTCACGAAAGTGTCTGCTGAATACTTTTTCGTGAATAGTGAATAAAACTAAGCTTTTACGCATGAGACGTGACCCGTCACGCTTGGCTATATAACGCTCATTCGCATGTGGTCTCCAGCAAAGTAATGCAATGAAACAGTAGGAAGCGAAAACTTCTTTAGGAGCGTTCAGCAGCTTATTTTTTTTCTTGTGTAGTGAATGAAACTGAGCGGTCACGTCCGGGTTAGTTGCCGTCAACTTTACCCGAAGATTTGGTACCTCTTTAGGCCACACTTGGCCGCCGGCCAATTTTGGTGATCCAATTTTCTGTTTCGGCGTTAATTCGTCACATGTGTAATTTTTGAAAAGTTTTATGTTTGGGCATGTATATTTTTGAAAAAAAAAATCTTAATTTTTTTGCCCTAGAAATCGATGTTTTTTACATTTTCCCTGAAAAGTTTATTCTCCCGAATTTTTCAAAACAAATAAGCATTTAGAGAGTATTTCTTCTAGAAAGGTTCAACTTTGTACTCTCCAACCAGCAGGTTTGTGTCAATCGCAAAGTTTGTAAGACCTACTTTAACATTGCTCACAATGTATGAATAATATTGGATCCAGGATACTACCCTGCGGTACGCCTATTGTGTTTAAAAGGCTTTCAGATTTTGTTGTTTGTTTATTACACACTATCCTCACTCTTTGGTGTCTATCTGTCTGAGTTAATAAGAACAATTAGGAGGGTTTGGCCAAAGCTATTTGATGGAGCTATTTATCCAAGTAAGCAAGAGTCTCCAAGCCTCTTGAAGATGGTTTATTATTTTCAAGAAAACCGTCTCCTTAAATTTTATTTTTTTTTGCAATGTCCAGTAAAATTTTGGTTTCGGGCCACTGCCTATGGTATTTAGCCGATATGTACTCATTGAAACCAGATTTTGAGGTTTCTCTTCTTTTGTTCTCTTTTATTATATTTCTGTTTGCAGCAATATAGGTGAAGAAACTAGACAAGATCTTTACGTGGTTCCTCTATGTGATTTAAATTGATTAGTTGTGGGCTATCTTGGCCAATTCTGTGTAACTCGGAACATTTCTTATCTCAACAGATGAAAGCTTGCTATCTTACTCCCATTGATAAGACAGACAGAGAAGTTCACTCCATTTATACAGGTTTCTCTAAGGCGTTTGATAAAATAAATCACTGTGAACTCTTGAACATGGATCATTTTTGAACTGGATTAGCAGCTATCTTTCTAACTGACGAGCCTTAGGAATTACATTCGGTATTTTAGTTGGTATGTTGTGATAGATCACTTGAGGATCTAACCTTGGTTCGGCCCTTAGGACTTCTGCAACCGTGTTTCAGACCGATATTCACGTCCCTTTGGTGCGGTTATAAGAATCTGTTAAGAGCCTTCAGAAGGAAGGACTTCTACATTTGCTCAAACTATAGCATGTGATTACTCACCTCTATATTTAGGATAATGCTATTTATTTTCTTATAATTTTAGTGAAGGTTAAAGAATACACAGATCTATGAATGATTCATAATTTATTAATTTGATTACATCTAAACTAGATCTCATTGCATTGGGAAACATGTTGGTGTCATTTCTTCGGTAATGTCCAAGACTGTATTCTCATCTTGATGTAATCGAGTCCAGTATATGCTAAAATTGAACAGGTCAATTAAAAGTTTGTTTTAGGTGCGTAGTCACAAATTAGGAGTACACCTGTGACCTATTAACATAAATTGACTACACAATGGTTCTACTTAAATAGATAATATCTTACCTTACTAGTTATTTCAAACTATTCATTCAGTCGAGGCATCCTTCGTGTGTTAATTCTAGTGTTATAGTATAGCAAGTAATCCATATCTCTTGCTCGCATATATCATCGTTCGCATTGTAAAATGATTAGTTTTTCGTAGAATACAGGGCCTAAAAACAACGAATTGTTAATTGACAAAACGTAAACATGTAATTAGTTTGAGAACGCTTCTATATTTGTTGACATAAGAAGTTTTATAATTGTATACATACCTGCATGATCTTGATGGATACTCTCCTATCTTTAATTCCCTACATGCGATTATTATGTAATTGCTTATTTGATTTAAGTCATAAATGACCGGCAAATCGCTTGCTGTTTTCCTTTTTGATCAGTAGTGAGCTGGGATGTGACAGGTGTTCGTCTTCTTTTCTAAAAGTGTGGCCGGACTTGTCTTCGCAATGTTTTAGGCGATTTCGCTTGAGTATCATGGTACCAGAACGCCTGGAGCCCGGAGTAAGTCGGAGTCCAGCTTCAGTTAATCAAGATTCTGAACGTACTTTTGTATTTTGACGGATTGTCAGAACGGATTGGTTTTTCTTCATCTGCGACTGACTTGGCACTTCTCATGGCGCGACGACTGGAGCGATCAGACCTGTGACAGAGGCCAAATTGATAAAGGATATCTATTCTTCACCCCGTAAAAGGGATTTGAGAGTGAATATCAATTTGAGATGGCTCTTCAACCAAATTTTTTTTTATGGCAGTGACACACACTAAACCGAGATCCTATGGCGCTCGACGAGCGGTGTGTGTGCGAAGATGTTGATTGACACGGTTCTTGAATAGTTGTAGGTTGTAATTACTGGGAAACAGATGTCCTAGAAGTGAGTTCCACAGTGATGCAGTGCGCCAGACAAAGTAGTTCTTGTAAAGCGATGTTCTAGGTGTTTCTAGTTGTACGACGAACTGGTGCGCTCCTGCCGTCTGTCGTGACTATCTGACAGGAGTTGCCAGGGGCGGGATGATGCGGGCCAAATCCTGGAAACATCTGCCGTGAAAGTATCTGTAAAACAGAGACATCTCGGCCACATGTCTGCGGTGTTCCAGACTATCCAGATTCCGGATCAACTCCGGGTCACCGACGAGACGCACAGCTCTCTTCTGAAAGGAATTCAGCAGCTTTAGGGTGTACTTTGGTGCGGCACCTCAGATATGTGAGCAATATTCTAAGCAAGGTCTTATTTGCGCTTTGTACAGCAAGAGCAACTGCTGCGGTGTATAGAGTTTTTTTGTTGCGAAATAGCGCTCCAAGCTTCTGGGAGGCTGATTTTGCAATATTTGCAACATGGTCATGCTATGACATATTGCTGTTGACCGAGACACCCAGCAGTCCGATTGACGAGGATGAAGGAATGGTCGATCCTGCCATAATGATGTCAGGGCCCGCTGTATTGGCCCTTTTGGTAAACGTGGCTGCTTGGGTCTTTGCTGCATTGAACTGGACCAAATTTCGGTCGCCCCAAGTTTGAACTATCTCCAGGTCTTGATTAATAGCTGTAATCTGCTCCTGTCTGCGGTGGTGAGTCTCAGTCGCTGGAAAGGGTTTTTCTGATCTAAAGTGGGAGACAAGGGTACTGTGATCTGCAAAACTGTGAACAGGATTATTCGTTTCGATCAGCAGGTCATTAATATAGATGAGGAACAGAGTTGGTGAAAGTATTGCGCCCTGAGGCACGCCCGCCTTGATGGTGAATGTGTCCGAGATGTGACCATCGACTGTAACGTGTAGGGATCGGTTCTTAAGGAAACTGGCCAGCCAGCTGCAGAGAGAGGCTGGCAGTCCGAAGGACGGCAGTTTGTTGAGCAGTCTCTCATGCCAAACTCTTCGAATGCCTTTGAAATATCCGACGCAATCGCTCGAGACTCTCCGTAGTTTTCAATTGCCCTACTCCATATATGAGTGACATAGGCCAATATATCTCCTGTCGATCTCTCTTTGCGAAAGCCGTATTGCTGGTTGACTACACGTTCCATGACTTTGGAGATTATTGGAAGCAAGGCAATTGGGCGATAGTTTAAGGCGTGGTTTTCTTGCCTTTTTTTGGAACAGGTTGCACTCGAGCGACTTTCCAAGAGGATGGGTAAATCCCTTTTCCGTAAGAAAGAGAAAAAAACCTGGAAAAAACGGGTGTTAGTTCGTTGGCGCAGTTCTTTAGCACGATGGCAGGTATTCCGTCCGGTCCTGATGCCTTTTGCGTATCTAGTTCTTTAAGGATTTTGCGAATATCATGGTGATAAAAATTGACTTCTACCATGTTAGTGTTGATGTTCGATATGGTGAGGAGAGTCTTGCTTTGGGGGACGTCTAAGGTAGAGTGCGATAAAAACATTTTGGCGAGCATGCTTGCTTTTTCCTCGGCAGTAGTCGCCGTGATGCCACGTTCGTCCGTCAAAGGTGGGACAGACGTTTTTGTAATGTTGTTACTTACTGCCTTGGCTACCGACCAGAAATTCCTGGAACCACTGGGACATTGCAAAAGTTTATTCCTGATCCTTTGATTATGTTTGTCCTTAGTTTCGTCGAACACACGTTTGCATTCGTTTCTCGCTTCGACAAAATAATTGCGATTTTCAGCGGTCTGATTTTGTTGCCAGTACTTGTAGGCTTGCTGTTTCCTACCTACAGCTCTTTCGCATCTTTTGTCGAACCAGAGCTTTCCTTTTGATTCAATGATTTGAATTTAGGTTGATTATGTAGTCTTGGTGACTTTGTTCATTGTAATTTATCCGATGACGCCGAATTTGCAAATGCCTGCTGTAAGTAAACTTTTCAGTCACATGGTTTTTTATATCTGATTTCGGAATTCTGTTATTGCGGTTGGTTCCATCTTTCGTCTAGATGATCTAGTTTGTTAAATACCCACATCAAACACCCATACGCCATTTAAGCAATGAATAACGTAAGTTAATTCCTGGAGAATTCCTCATCACTTGGTTCCTGGTATCACTGATGCTCTGATGCTTACTGATGCTCTGATGCTTCAAATTGGAGATGTTATCTTGTAATCACCCGACCTGAGAATGATCCCGTCTGGCTTATTACTCTGCGTGAGGAATGTGTAGTCCTCTATACTCGAGATCTGAGGATCCATATAGGAGAGAATCACATCATGGCCAGTATAATTAGTTCTAAGTATTACGTAACAAATTTATGATTTAAAATTGATTTGAATTTTTTATTAGTATAAAATAAGAGGGATAACTTCATGAATTTTCATTAGCTTTTAGTTCTGAGCTTCCACAAGGCTGCATATAAGTACTTTTAGATTAATTTAATCTTAAAATTGGCTTTTAACCTTCACTTAAATGTTTAATCACATCTAAATCCTAATGCTATAAGCAAATTGTATATTTGTACATTGCAATATGGGAGAAGAAGATTTCAGTTGATGAGATTACGATTGACAATTAGAGAATGTTCGTTGCTCTGAATTAAATTCAATTATATAATTGACATTTCTAATATTATTTCTCATGTTAAACTTTTCAAGGACATTCTCGAATTGAAGTTCAGGTCTCTCTAAGATAAACCTTTCAATTTACAAAGGGTGGGGGTATTTTCCAATTTTATTTTAATTTAAATAATACATACAAGTATGCAATATATCTGCATGAACCGTCTGCAGGT